>CABEGB010000688.1:43202-325409 GCA_901521435.1 Crematogaster levior | reverse complement strand
TATGATATATATTATATTAAAATAATTTTAACAAAATTAAGTATGAGGGCTATCTTATCCCAGTTTATAAAGAAATCAATTAATCTGCGATTCTCATAATATTCTCATAATATAGAAAATTTATTATCCTCTTGGATCTCACGTTATTTATTTGAATCATATTTGCGTAGCGCATTGATAAAACTCAGCAACAAATCGTTTCAGATCAATGCATATGGGCCTTAGATTCCATCGAATGACGCGTCTAGTAATTTTCATTCGTTTTTCATTATTCAGGCAAATTAAATTTTTGTTATTTATATCTTAAAATTATATTGCATATAGTTAAATATAAAGTTCAGATATTACAATCAAATTTTTTCGAATAAAAATTACACTGTTCACATTAATAGATTTTTCGAAATTTTGTTTCTAGTTTATTTTATAATGTTACTGGATATATACGTAAAAAACAGAGTTAAAATAAATGTAAAATTTGTATTTTATATAAGCCGTTATTGTTTTTAACTGTCAACTTGGTATAATTGATTTAATTAATGAAACCAACTAGCGACGCGTTCGTGTTTTCGCATCATACAAAAGCGTGAGAATTTTACGCTTATTGCCAACGATTTGTTGTTGGTAGTAAGGAGTATTTCTCCTTGCTGTCGATTTGGCTTTATGAAGCCAGGCTATGTAGAACAACGAGTAGGCAATCTGGCCCAGAAAGAAGACGAAGAGGATCTTATAAGGTAGGTTGGTGTACAACACCAATCAAAATATGAAGAAGGTATTGAAGGTGAGTTATATAAGATTTTTTGTCGCACCACGTGCAGTGCACGTAATCAGAAGACGAAATCCGTCTTGAATTAATTCCGCGATTCAAATGTAAAATTAAAACTCCGTATAAAAAAACTCCTAATTATTTAGAAATCGCGCACACTCTTCTAATTTTCGGATACTCGCGGTCCTCTGTTAGATGAAGATGCAGGTAGGTAGGATTAAATAAACTAGATAAAAATCAATTTAGGTAGGTATACGGAAAATGAAAAACTAACGAATAATGTTTTATAACGGGTAGGTAGGGATACGGGTAGGGTGGGGAATACAATTTAACGTTCAAAATTATTTTAAATTTTTAACCTTTGCGTATTATTTTTTGTAAAATGTATGTAGCTAAAAATTTGTATACAGCATAGCAATGTATATATTATGTATAATTTTATATTGTATAATGTAAATATGTAATAAATAATGAAAACAGACATGTGATGCTATGTCAGATAAATGTCATTTATTTTTGAAAATATTTATCGAATTATTTACATTTTTTAATGTATTTAGAGATATATACATATCAAAGATCTGTTCGACATTAGCGTTTATCTGGATTTAGTATTAAGTCAAATTATTATTGGTGATTTAACTTGCTTGCAGAATCGACGAAATACATGACATGGTTTACTAGATATATCTGTGTGCTCGTATATTGAGGAAAGATATGTGATAAAATTTATAAAATTGATAAATGAAAATATAGATCCTTATTGGGAATTCATTATATATATTTTTATATATATTTTTATCTTACGTAAGCAGATAAAAAGGTGTTAGTAAATTTATCTATTATGTAATAACGTAAATTAAACAAGCAGGAGTATAATATTTAAGCTAAGTTTTCTTATTCTCTTGTTTTTAAATAATTAAATATTATAATGATGGAAACCCATTATCTAGCAAATTAATGCATAGCAAATGTTTTTTTAACATGGAATGTTGGGTGTGACAGTAGAATTGCAGTAGTATCTAAGTATAAATGAATTATTTGATATTTAAATTATAAATAGATATTTCACTATTTCATGACAGATCAGATGGAAAAGAACTCTTACTGAAAAAAAAATTTTTTTTATGATACCCATTTAAATAGAATCTTTTCCCTTCTTATATAATGATGTTGATCAAAACTTGTGTAGAGGTTATGTTTATGTGTTCTAGAGTAAATTTCAATCTTTCATAATAATTATTGAAATTCAACATCGAATGTATAAGTGACACCTTTTCCCTAAGAGCTAGAATGATATCATTCACATATCTCAAATAAAACTCCATATTCAATCCCAGAGAGAGTAAAACTGATTTTTCTTCATCTTGCATTACTAGTTCCGCAATAATAGGCGATAGTAGTGATCCCATTGGAGTGTTTATAACACTGCTTTTATTAACATAAAGTATGTTGAATGTATAATAAATTTCACCATCTGCAGAAACTTTGATTTCAAAACTCCTGTGAACGGTTCAATGTATTCCAATCTGTTAGATAGACTCACTAGGACCAGTACTACCGGGATGATTATGAAAAGAGATATTACATCCAGAAAAAATAATATCAGGACTTGCCAATTTTTAACCTGAGTCTTCTTATACTAATATTAATAAAATACATGCGTTATTGTAGCTAATTACATACGGGTACAAAATGTCTCGGGTACCAACTGTTCGAGATGAGTCGAACCCCATAATAGTGGGATTTTAAAGAATTTTATACTGAAAAATCTAGCAATCTGAAAAGCTATTTCTTAAATTATTTTTAATAGATTCTTAATAATTTTAATTATTGATATCACACTAATATGGAGGTACCCCATTCGACTCATCTCGAAATTTTTTGTAACCGTACATTTTTAATCATGTATTCACAATTTACATCATAAGATTCTAGATCATAACAGTTTCGATCTATACATACGATTCTCAGGTTTACAATTGCTAAGTTCTGATATTTCTTCTGTGGAATATCTCTTTTTACAAACAGCCCGGTAGAACTGGTCCTAGCGAGTTTATCTAACAGATTGGAATACATTGAACCGTTCACAGGAATTTCGAAATCAAAGTTTCTGCAGATGGTGAAATTTATTATAAATTCGACGTACTTTATGTTAATAAAAGCAGTGTTATAAGCAGTGTTTTGGCACTCCAATGGGATCACTATCGCCTATTATTGCGGAACTAGTAATGCAAGATGAAGAAAAATCAGTTTTAAACTCTCTAGGATTGAAGATGGGGTTTTACTTGAGATATGTGAATGATATCATTTTAGCTGCTCTTAGGGAAAAGGTGTCACTTATACATTCGACAATTTCAATAATTATTATGAAAGATTGAAATTTACTCTAGAACACATAAACATAACTCACAATAAGTTTCTTTGATCTTAACATTACTACAAAAAGGGAAAATTTATTTAGGATAATTATACAGTTTAGGTACCTCACCATCTCTAAGTTCACATATAATAGTTCTACATCAATTTCTACAGAAATTTAAAAAAAAATAAACGTATTGGTGTTTTACACACATTCAGAGATTATACTAATCTTCCATCATTACAAAAATCTATTATTATCAATGTCAGTTTGTTCATTCATCTTAGTTTGATCGACATTACTTCACGGACATTTCCAATCCGGAGGAGGCACATGGAATAATACTTTTAATAATATCTGACTGTTATGTTCTCGAATAAAAACGAGGAATTCAGTTACACATACAATTTTTACAATATTTTACATCCTTCTAAATTATGAGGTTGAGTGTAAACAGTGTAAGCGGTTACATCCAAGATTCGTTATAATTTTTTGTAATTTTTTGTGAATTATCGAATAATTTAAAGCGTTACTGAGAAAGACTTTGTAACATTCTATGTGTATTATATTAACGTATGTTTATAATTTTAAATTTTATTGTGTATTATTATTACCTTCCAGCTCATTAAAAGCCTGTTTCTGTATAACCATTTGTTGAATTTCTAACACGCTTAATTTTTACGTAATAGATAAATTATTACATAATAGATAAATTTACTAACACCTTTTTTATCTGCTTACGTAAGATAAAAATATATATAATGAATTCTGTAATCATAAATTGATAAATGAAAATATGATCTATTATATTTTCATTTATCAATTTTATAAATTTTATCACATATCTTTTCTTAATATACGAGCACAGATATCTAATAAAATTCACGTTATGATACGTCGATTTCACATAAGTTAAATCTAACACGATAATTTAATTTACTAAATCCAGATAAACGCTAATGTCGAACAGATTTTCGATATGCATATCTCTAAATATATTAAAATGTAAATAATTCGATAAACGTTTTCAAAAATAAATATGACATTTATCTGGACATAGCATCACATAAATTTCACATTACATATTTACATTACATATAAAATTACATAATATATACACTTATGCTGTATACAAATTTTTAGCTACATACATTTTACAAAAAAATAATACCGCGAAGGCTAAAAATTTAAAAATAATTTTAAACATATTAAATTGCATTCCCCCATCCCTACCCGTATCCCTACCTACCCGTTATTACTACGTTATTTGTTTTCCATATCCCTACCTACCCAATTTTTATATAGTTTTTATTTACTCCTACCTCTAGCAAAGGACCGCGAATATCCGAAATTTAGAAGAGTGTGCGAGTTTGGTTTAAATAAGGAATTTTATACAGGGAGTTTTAATTTTATTATTTGAATCGCGGAATTTAATTCAAGACGGACTTTCCGTCTCTGATTACGTGCAATTGCACGTATGCAAGAAAATCTTATGACCTTACCTTTTCAGTATCTTTTATATTTTGATTGGTGTTATACACCAACCTACCTTATAAGATCCTCTTCGTCTTCTTTCTTCTGGCCAAATGGTCTTACCTTTCGTTGTTCTTGACCATAGCCTGGCTTCATAAAGCCAAATATCGACAGCAAGGAGAAATACTCCTTTTACTGCCGACAATCGTTGGCAATAAGCGTAAAATTTCACGCTTTTGTATGATGCGCGAAACACGAACGCGTCGCGAAGGAGCCATTAATTAAATCAATTACCAAGTTGACAGTTAAAAACAACAATAATTCTATTATATATAAAATACAAATTTTACATTTATTTTTAACTTGCTTTTACGTATATCCAGTAAATATTGTAAAATAAACTAGAACCAAAATTTTGAGTTTAAAAAAATTTCTACGTGGACAGTGTAATTTTTTATTCGAAAAAATTCGATTGTAAGTATTATCTGAATTTTATATTTAACTATATGCAATATAATTTTTATGATATAAATAACAAAATTTAATTTAAAAATTAATGAAAATTACTAGACGCGTCATTCGATGGAATCTAAGGCCCATATGCGTATTTTTGATTCGAACGATTTGTTGCCGAGTTTTATCACAAAAGCATGCAAATATGATTCAAATAAATAACGTGAGATCCAAGAAGGATAATAAATTTCCTATATTATGAGAATCGATTAATTGATTTTCTTTTATAAGAACTGATAAGATATCTCTTTATACTTCGTATTTGTTAAAATTATTTTAATATAATATATATCATATTTCAAAATCAAATATTTTTAAGTGTAATATTCTTCGCGAAGACGTCGCGTACTTGTGCCGAAATCACTATTTGCAGGGATCCGAGATATACAAAAATCAAGGATTAAACTCTCATTCTGCAACAGGATCCTTGATTTTCAACAGGACACCCGTTGAATGTCAAGATCCTGTTACAGAAAGGAATAAATCCCAGATCTTCCGGATTTCCCCCGATAGCCAGGTCATTTCGGCAGCAAGTTAACGACGTTCATTTTTCGAATCACAATTACATATATTTTCCCATATATTTTCATTCTACTAAAATGTTCAATTATTAAGATATATTTTTTTCTTATAGTTTGACGGTGACAAACTTTATAATAATATAAAGAGTTTTCGAAACATTTAAATCTCACGTTATGTTACATGACTTTATTCAGCATAAAGCCAATTTCTCAATTAAAAATACATGGATAGGTTAAAAAAAATTAGGGTAAGATCGATATCTTCTTGTTAAAATAAATTTTAGTAATTAATAATTATTATAGCGTTATCTATAAAATAAATTACTCAATAAAACCAAAATATTCTAACTTTTTAAATTCACGCTTGTATTTATAATGAAAATCTATAGACCTATTTTGCATCGATTTATACAATATTTAATCTTGGCTAAATATGTGGGAAAGGAACAGATGGGTATAAATATAAAAGAAAACACATCCTAACTAATAGGTTCATAATTTTTCCCTATCTATTGACATTTCTTTTTTTATTGCACCTACCTTATCTTTCTTTATTTTTCCTCCTAAAATAAGAAAAATAATTCAAAAATAATTCAAAAAATTAATCGCGAGTATTTTATTTATAAGAAAATTAACTTAATTAACTAAATTAACTTAAATAAAAACTTATATTAAAAAAAAATTATTTTTATTTTAACTGTAAAAGCATTGTTATATACTTTACTTTTTGTTTTTTCTCTGTATTTTTAAAATATTTATTATAATTCTAAATAATTTTAATTTTTAAAATATTTATTTAGAATAATAAATCGAATTGATTTTAGAAGAAAACTTGAAAAATGTAATCTCTTACGTACTTTGCTAATTTAAATTCGCGAAATAAAATGTTTTGTTATATATTTATTTAATTTAAAATTTATTTACAAAACTATTTTAATTACAGAACACGGCAGTTCATCGATTAAGAATGATGAGCTCTTTGCGAGCTCCGTGTGTGCGAAGTGTGCGAGTATTTCCTCGAGCACAGTCGCACGATGTAGAATCATTGATAAACCAAGATATCATTGATAAACCAAGATTAAATATTTGCTCCGTAATTATTTTTAGCCCATCCATTTTAAGGCAACGAATCTACGAGATTTGATATTTTATACTATAACTTATTATTGCAATGTGACATGTACCGAAATACTTCTGCTTTATTTTTATTCTTCGTAGATTCGTAACCTCAGTAAAGAAATTTTTGACTTACCGATCAGATGCGCAACGGGCGGAGTTCATCAGCCACGTAGCTACGATGATACTGCAACACACAAGCGAAATATTCAAATTAAAAAAACGCTCATAGTGAGAACGTTTCAAAAGATAATTTATACGCGCGGTTAATTCGTCTTTCACAATTAAATTTATAACTAGTATAATTATCTATTTTCCAAAAAAGATCTTTACAAGGCTAAACTTTAATAAAATTTTAGACTTTTCTTTCTCTAATTATTTTTAATTTAACGAGATAAAACATTAAGTTTTCAAGTGGAAAAGAACTATTAATTTTACATAGAAGAGGGATGAAACTCACCTCAAGGTTGCTCCGCCGAGGCCCGATGTCTCTCCCAGACCTCCGCCTCCTCTCAGGACGTCTGGGCCTTGGATGTCTGGGCCTCTCCTCCTGTTGCACAGGACACTCGCGAAAACGCGAATAAACTATAAATCGCGCGCGGACTAATTAGCAGTAAAAGTTTATCGCGCGATTGTACGACACTTCCGTTTACAAAACAAGTTCTTTAGTCCGATTACTGGAACGGCACTCCCGAAACAAACGCGACGAACCGGCTGCGGCTCGTTTATTCAGTTAAATCGGCGACGAGGGTACATTGGCTTCCCCGTCTTTGGATTTTTATCCAAGCGAAACAAGAATTTTGCTTGGGTAAAAACCTCGGGGTACTGGGCCCTCCCACCGCGTCGAGGTCGTACCCATGGGAGGGAAGTACTTTACTTTGCAGGTAGTATAAAATCAAATTATCAATATATAAATATGAATAAATGAGAATATTTAACTCTGGTAGAAAATAGAGATATTAAATGCAAGCGTTTCAGACTTTGTTTAAAAAATATTTGGGAAAGGAAAAGAGAGGAAAATAAAATAACACGCATAAATATTTATTAATATTTTTCAACGCACGATGTCCTGTCATCGTGCTTGATGTCTCCCAGACTTTGTCCTCATTCTTATCAAAGTTTTTTTTACTGCACACTTACAATTCAACACGTAACGAATTAATTGTCATCCGATAACAATGCATTCGTGCATGTATCCGCTTGACCAAGTACTAGTTCGATACCCGCACGAATCACTAAACGTAAGAGCGCGTTTAATTATACGGGAGATAATTGCGTATATTATTCGAAGAGCGATCGATACGTCTTAACGCTACGACACACGGAACGGCAATGATCTGTATTGTGTCTGCTGGTGACTTTATTCCGTGCGGTGACCTCGTGTGAACAAAGCACGTATACAAGGATAAAAACAACACCAGGGTCGTGTTGTCAGTTTCTCCGAAATAGTCGTCATAACGTTCATGGAAATTTTATGTCGCGTACTTTAAACCAACATTTAATCGAAAATTCTTAATTTTATTACTTACTACTAATTTTGTTACTTTTTATTAAGTATATTTGTCTATTTCATTTTCTTTTTTTTATTCCTATAAGAATATAATATGCTATTCGTCTTTCAAAAATAAATATCGGGAATAAAAGATTATATAATTTCGCTAAGAAATTCTTTCCCGAGTGCAAAGTTTCATAGAAAGTTACAAGCAAAAACTTCTTTTTTTATTTCTTATACAAATCATTCAAACAGGTTCAAATAAATTGAATAGAAAATTAAACGATTAATTCCAGAACGAACTTAACGAATAATATAAAAATAATACTTACCACAAGCTTGCTCCGCTATCGCCCGATGCCTTCCAGGCCGCCTCCTCTCAGGTCCCTCATTTACACAATACAATGCTAGCAAAAGAAAGGCTAATTATAATCGCGCTAATTATAATTCGCGAAATAACTACAACATTTTACACGTTAATCGACGAGAACTTTATAACGATGGAGCAACGCGAGCACGGGAATACATGGAAATACATACACGGGAATCCGCTCGACCGATGACGTCACGCACAAAGTGGCGCACGTAAAAGTGGCAGGAAAACTCATAGTCGCGCGGCCATCCGTTTTGCAAAGAAAAGAAACTGACGGCTGTGTCTCGGAACGATCTCGCACATTTCTTTCACTGCGAAACACAAACATAAAAACCACACGTACGAGAAGATACGAATTAAGATTACTCGATACTCACGGCGTACGAAAGCAATACGTTGTCGCGCCGTCGAACGCGCTCGTGCGCAATTCGGTCAGAATTTCCTACGAGAAAGTACGAATCTCAGCGAATCGCCGATGCTCGAGTGCCACAATTATTAAATCTGAGTATCGAGTTCACTCGTTACATTATATGTATCGTAATTAAATGTGTAGTAACAACTATCGAACCATCTGCGCGAGATCGATCCACTGTTCGTAACGTTCCGCCAGTGGCCCAACATGGCGACGTTTCCCAGCAATGCACAGTACTACGCGAACCAAATCAGCGACGCAACATGAATTTCAGAATCATTCGCGCGATGTATCTGGAATAATCGTGTAAATACGAAAAGAAATATACACGTTGACGAGCAACCGACACCATCACGGCTTTTTCTGCTCAATTTAAAGATACGATACGAAAAGTAAAGCGATACACGAGACGTTTTTTGACGTTCGGCGTGCACGCGCGGTAAATATCACATTCGCGAAGCAACAATCCGTATTTCCCTTCGCAATCCATTTTCCGTATTTCCTGCTTCGAGAAACGAAGACAACATCCCGCGGTACCTATGAAATCGAAGAGTTCAATCGTGACGTCGCTTAATTGTGAGAGAGTGATTGAACACACCGTCTCGTTCGGTGGTACGAAAGGTAATGCGACGCACGGGACGTCTGTTGGGCTCGACGGCTCGAGCGATGCGCACGCAGTCGCGATGCGCGCGCAGTCACGCTACGCCGAGGCCACAGCGCGACAATACAAACGCCAAGTAACACGCGCGAGTCGGACAAAAATACCAAAATACCTACTTTTAACGAACTATAAGAGATACATATAAGCAGGGTTGGATCATTCGACCATTTTCTAAGGGTTTTTTACATATTTTGACTGTATTATACAGTATAATACAGTAATTTATACTGTATTATACTATATTATACTGTATTATACTGTATTATACCATGTATAATACATGTCTAATACCGCATGTATAATACTTGCCCAACCCTGCTAAGTGATGTAGATACATATACGTATCACATACATATATACATATATTAGAATATATGCATAAAATTATTATACAAAATTCTTTTATATTGAATAATTATTATACTTCTTAAGTATAAAATTACAAACAGAATTCTTTTATCTTTTACAATTATTATACTTGTGCAATTATTATCTTGTATTTCTTAAATATAAATTACAAACAGAATTCTTTTATATTTGAGTAATTATTATATTTCTTAAATATAAAATTGCAAAACAAAATTTTTTTATATCTAAATAATTATTATATTTTTTAAAATATAAAATTGCAAACAAAATTATTTTAATAAAATTCTTGTATATTTTACAATTATTAAATTTGTTGAATATAAAATTGCGAACAAAATTTCTTTTGTATCTGAACAGTTATTAAGTTTCTTGAATATGAAAATAGAATTTTTGTTATCTTACAATTAATTACATTTTTGAATAAAATATAATTGCAAACAAAATTCTTTTATATTTGAACAATTATTAAATTGCAAAATGTCAAAAAGTCAGAAATCTTGCACTATTTATAATTTATGTGATTGCATCCTTTTTAGACAGAAAATTTTAACTTTGAAAACTCGTCTGATCTAGGACGTCGATATAGCAGAGTTCATCGAAAAAGACTTACCCACATTTTGCGGTTACCATGGTAACGATGTAAACGCCACAAACAGATCCTCGTGTGTCAGTGTCATATAGGAGAATATTGTTACGGGTTGATTAGACAATTTGTGCTGAATGTGACAGAATGAGAACATATCCAGCATGAAAAGTCAGATCAATGGTAAAGCTTCAATGGACAGTTGTCTTTCGACAATTATAAATTGATCTACCTAAATATGTTAAAAACTCAAGGAAAAATAAAGAAAAATAAAGATACTGTATATAAAATGTAGGATATTAAAGTATATAAAGCATTTAAGTAAACTTATAAGAACAATATATACAATATTGATTACATAACTTATTATTCCCTAATGTATATGTGAATAAAAAAGATATATTTCTGTGATTTTGTATTTTATTGTGTTTTGCAAAGACTTAAACTGTATAGTAAGATAAGTGTGTTGTTCCTTTTTACATATGTTTTTCGAAAAGTAACTATATATATCCTCTGCACAAAGATATTAAACATACTTGCCAAAAAATAAATAGCTTATAAAATATTTTATACTTTCTCAAAATGTGCCAGAATGAATTATAAAATATCTCGTAAATTATTAATTTTTCGACAACTCTACTCCTTAGTACTTTTATTATATGTAAATTAACGAAAGGAGGATATTATCATAGGAAAAGATCATATTATAATGAATATCATTTATATAACGAATGAATATCATTTCTCCATTTAAATACTTACCTTGCCCTGCAGAGTTTAAATCAACTCAATTTTTTCTGTTCTTTGCATATTTGCTAATCTTTTATTTTATTTATTTATTGATTTCTTTACATATGACCTAATCTTATCTCTCATTTTTCTTCCACATAAAAAGTATTTCTTAAAAAAAAAATTCGCTTTTTTCTATAAAGACAATAAAAGAACGTTATGCTACAACGAGCACAATGATGTCCCTTCGTCGTTATATGTTGCAGTAATCAATTCGATCAATCAGCGAGAACACGACGCATTGCACATGCATACTACATGCCGCGCAAGCGACATGCATGCAAATGTCAGGGACACGCGAGCAATAAACGCGCACACTCGATTTAAAAAATATTCCTTTTCATTTTATTTACATTGTCTAGCAGATGAAGTTTGCTTTTTCTTTCCTCGCCCTAAAATCTCACATATCTATACAATTATCCCGTTTTGGAAGCAGAAAACATGTGAAGCATCAAATATAATAATCAACCTAAATAATAAAGTAATCAGAGTAATCACGTAAAAGTTTTTAGAACGCTATTGTTTCAATTACATTTCCAGCAGTCAAAACATGTAAGAAAGAGGAAACAGAAAAATCAGAGGAAAAAACACGTAGAAGATACGTGGAAGGTATCTCGCGACAGCGCGAAATTTCGAAAAACACGAAAGAGTTCTCCTTCCTTTTTCTTTCTTGGAACGGCAAATTTCGTCGAATGTCGTTTCGTGCGAATAATCAAATCGATGCACAAGTCATGGCACCGGGAAATATTGATCAAAGCGGTCGCTTGGCAGTACACGTCCGTAGCGATTGCGGTAGTTATGTGCGGAGGAACGCTCGTCGCACGAGCGTCGCGCACTCGGAACTCGGTGAAGCTGGGCTTTCTGCTGCTGCTCTTCTCGATCGCGCATCTGCCGTTGCTGCGACACGCCGATGCCAAGATACTCCAGGGCGACTTGATAACACGCGAAGTAACTAACAGGATGGAATCGATTTTATGGAATACAAAACGGAATCGCGAGTCGTCTCAGCGGAATTTCGATCCGAATTTCTTGGTTCCGCACAGCGTTTACTCGATCAATATTATTACGTGACGAGCAAAACTGAGTTTCCATCTGCTGTTGATGGAAAACCAAGTTGATGGAAAACCGAGTGGATTTTTATTAAACGAGTGCGATTTAAAATGCAAACCGGGCGACAATTAATATTAAAGTAACGACCATTCGGGGAGGATATAATCCTGATTTTTTTCGTTGTTCAAGTATTGTTTTAACATATTAATAACATTTTAATGACCCGCAAATTAGATTGAAAGAGTTATAATTAATATATTTTATTAGTATCAGAAAGATCTCTGCGCAAAAATGCAGTCAGGAAAAAAATATTTCTTATTATTGCACATGTTTTTTGCAATTGATATTGTCTCGTATTTTTTTATAATTCATAATATAATTCATATAATTTATAATTCATTAGACATAGGGAATAAGATTGCTCACAAAAGCCGCTTTACGCTATTACCGTCTTCAGTAAAACGAGCTCTAAAATTGCTCGAAAGAAATGGCGTTACCGATAACACGTGACAAATACTTAAAATCGTGATTTTTTCAGAATTGGGCATTCGTCGCGAGATTCTGTTTTTTAACGGAGAGCGGTACCTTTCGCTATCACTTTCAATTAGGAGGTGAAGAACGTAATCTGAATCTCCTGCTGTATTACGATGGACCGCACCAATGGCCCACTGTCTATCCTTCCAATAAGACATGTTGGGAGAAAGAGAGTATTCTCAACATCGATTACGGTCAAATAGTACCGTTGAACACGTCGATAAGCTTATCATCGGGATGCGTGAAGGGTGACGACGGTATAGTCCGATGCGACAGCCAGAGGAGATTCATCTCCGCCCGACCGAGATGGTGGTTCATAGTTTTAGCCGACTGCTCTTCCACAAAAGGTCTGAATGTCACGTACTGGATATCGTTGACCAACGCGCCGTCCGGTACATTCTGGAAAGAACACTTCTCTGCAGACGAATTCTGCAAGTAATTTTACTTTCACGACAATCGGCGAGTCTCAGAATAGCGTTTCTTAATTACATCCGTTTTCCGGTTCCAGACATACTGCCACTGCTGATACCGACCGTCTGCATGTACATGATATTCATCGCCCTCGGTTTCTACATATCGCTGCAACTGCGCTCCAGGAGATTGCTGCATATATCCTACAAACTGTACATGGCCTCCTTGCTGTGTCAATTAATAGGGGTGTCATGCGAGCTTTACAGTTATGTTAATCTTGGTCTAAGAGGAGTGCCAGCAATGAACGCTTATCTGCTCAGCCAGCTTTCGGAAGCGTGTTCCGAGACCCTATATACAATTCTCATGCTGCTGCTCGCTCTCGGTTACACGGTTACCAAAAGTGTCCTTACATCGTCGCAAATCCGATGGCTTATAGTATTTGTCGGTAGTACTGCCATTTGTCAAATGTTTCTGTACGTATATCAATCTGAGGCATTCGATCCAGGATTGGTGCTATACATTTACGAGTCACCACCAGGCTATGGTTTAATAGCGCTGAAATTGATCGCCTGGTTTGTGTTTGTCACTCGTTGCTTCAAGACCATCAGAAAATTGAATACAAAACTCAACTTCTACACTTCGCTACTTTTCTTGGGATCAGTGTGGTTTCTCTTCCACCCATTAATAGTACGCACATATCAAAAATTAAAAATTTGTGTGAAATGATTTTTAACTATACCTGTATCCCAGTAGTAGTAAATATTCTGTAAAACTAAAGCATCTGTTTTATGTCTAGGTATTGATCAACACTGTATTCGTGGATGAATGGGTGAGAGAAAGCATGGCCAAAGGAAGTTCCCTTTTCATTGTCTTCTTGGGTCATATAATGTTTTTATATGTAACTCGACCATCTGTGAACAATAAACGTTTTCCATTTCACATTAGGACATTTCAAGTTGTGCCCATAGGTGGTCACGGGCAAGATCACAGCTACGAACCTGGTCCTCGAACTGCAGTTACCGCATTTACTATCACACGGACACCAGCTTACTTTAGTCAATCAAGATAAGTGTAAATAGAAAAGGAAAAATAGCAAATAAGAGCGTGCAACCACTGGTGGAGTGCACATCATTAAAACGATTATTGAAAAAAAAAAAAAAACAACGAAAAAAATTTTGTAATATTAGTATATTTTTTTACTATACATGGTGCAATGCAATAAATGTGTACATTCTTGCATTGCACCTACCAAAATGGAATCTCTATTTAGATGAAATAGTATTAATAATAATACTGAATTGTCCAACAAACATTTATATGTAAGTAGTTTCAAATTTATAAAAATTTTTCTCTTATCGTGTCACAAACATATTTATAATAAAGTGCATGATGCAATATTTCATTCCTACCTCTTATTTTGATATAGCAGACTTATCTCACTTTTCCAGAGAGAAAGTAGAATTTGAAATTGTTATTAAGGTTTATAAGTTGTTATTAATTTCCATCTTCATATTTTCTTATATATCATCATACATAAGAATCTAAGAACGATGGATTGTCCAAATGAAAAAAAATCTACAATACTTATTTACAATAATTCATATTGTATTCAGGTCCCATTGTACATTCTAAAACTATTATTGCTATTCATCAATCGCAAGATCCATCCAGCCAACCGTCTCTCCATCTCTGATTCACTAGTTTACAATCAAATTCTGGCTTCCCAAGTTTCTTGTTGACTTCATTATGAATTCTGCACAGCCATTGACTCAATTTTTCCTGTGACCCAGTCTCTGGTGGCCTATGTTTCAATTGCTCCTGCAGGTCCTCCGCACATATGCTGCAGGGATAAAATTTGGAAAATGTGTGAAAAAAGCTGTGCATATCAGCCTTTTGTCTCTCGTTCGGTTGATCAGGATAATACGCTGCCATAGTATGCAAGAAGGCCCAGGTCTTCGAACCCAACTCATCCTTATCTAAAGGGCAATCCTCTCGAGTACCACTGTCCTTGGCAATCGGCGTTTGATCCTGTTTCTTTTGTGCTCCCTGACACAGAACGTAGTAAGTTTTAAAATTATATCGTAATAAATTTTCTCGTGAAAACAGCAATGAAAAGCGATAACAATCATCGCATAGAAATCTGATGAAATAAGCTCTGACACTTGAGTAACAGCGACGAAACTCACAATTATCGACGAATTTGTCGATGAATCGTTGGCTCACCTTCTCCGAGTCGTAGACCTCCTTCTGGCGTTTCGCCCACGTCCGGAAGTCCATGCAAGCGCGACACGGCTTCTCGTACGACATCCTCTCGCGTTCGCGTCCGTGAAGATCCTCAAGTGTCACCGCAGGCAGGTTAACGTAGCTCTCACGTGCGACATAACCTCTCGTTCCACTCGCGTGACGAAGGCTCCGACGTCCGAGGGCTCTTATCCTTGCGCTCGCGCTTTTAAGTCGCGCATTATGCAATCGAAAGGAAATGAACTTGCGACAATAATAAGCGTGTCTTCATAATACTGGAATTTTCTCGACAATCTTTGCACGACCGTCGTTCTCACACCGAACGAGGCGCTCCATTATGTAACCTAACCTTACCTAACCTTAAGCAGCATCGCTGTATACCGGGTGGCGCACCTGAAAATGTTGCGTTAATATAGTCATTTTTATTTTTGGTGTCGAAAGGCAAGTTTATTATTACGTGTGACATTTATTATTTTGTAGACTGTATTCTTCATTAATGGGAAATATAATTATTTTTACGGATTTACAACGAATCTCTTGTCGTCTTACCAGCGTCAAGATTGATCACGTTCTCGCGCGTCACATTGTATATTTCGCGCAATTTCTGTTACGAGGGTATTGTTCCAGCGGCGAGATAACGTACAATCGGCACGTTTCCGAGAGCAAGCAAAAGAAAACAAGAGAAAACCGTGCTTAATTGCCCTATGCGAATGAATATACTTCGACGATATTTCTTTGTGACGTACAAGCGTTGTCATAAACATTTGGAATCATTCAC
This sequence comes from Crematogaster levior, assembly GCA_901521435.1. NCBI lineage: Eukaryota > Metazoa > Arthropoda > Insecta > Hymenoptera > Formicidae > Crematogaster > Crematogaster levior. Next base: position 308,968 of record CABEGB010000688.1, on the reverse strand, counting down.
TCTGGTCGCGTAAGTGTCCATAACCTCAATAAGCTTCGACCACGTGAATCTGTCTTAACCGATGATCAAGGTAAATCCTCAGCAAACAGCTACTAAAACAGTAACATCACATCAGTAACATAATATCAATGTTATAATTTCTCATTCAATAATGATACAACACACGTTATATTTTGGGGAATTATAATATTACACTTATTTGCTTATTTATGATGATCCGAAGAAAGGATCGAAACATTTACATAACGTATTGATTGCAATAAAGGATTAGAAGATTTTCTACAAGGAATTTTGCACCCCGCTTGGTTATTATTTGTCCTTCTTCCATTTGTTTTATATTAATTATAACATTGTTGTTATGTTACTGTTGATTGGTGTTTGCTGGGTTGTTAATTTTTTTGCTATTGCCAGATTGGAGAATTTGCTTAAATCTTCAGCATATTCCCGAAAAAACATATTTTTGTTTTTTAGGGAATAAATTCTCAGCAAACACCAACAGTAATATAATATCAACCTTATAATTTCTCATTCAATAATGATACAACACACGTTATATTTTGGGGAATTATAATATTACACTTATTTGCACTGATGATGATCCGAAGAAAGGAACGTTTACATAATGTATTGATTGCAATAAAGGATTAGAAGATTTTCTACAATTTTGCATCGCGCTTGGTTCTTATTTGCCCTTCTTCCATTTGTTTTATATTATAACATTGTTGTTATGTTACTGTTAATTGGTGTTTGCTGGGTTGTTAATTTTTTTGCTATTGCCAGATTGTGTGGAGAATTTGCTTAAATCTTCAGCATATTCCGAAAAAATATATTTTTGTTTTTAGGGAATAAATAAAGAGGATATATAAGAAACAATGTCAGGGATATTTCTGATATCAGGGATACTTTCTGGACAAAGATCGACGTATAACTGGTACGCTTCGTATCGCGCTGTACGCTGCGTATACTTGGCGCGAGACCGTGCCTCTTGATATACAATATAATGATACATGTTATTCTATTGAACTTCCTTCTATTCCTCTATAATCTTAGTTGTATTGTTAATTAATTATAGTTGATTAGCAATTAAAATAGATTTGGTTTCATTTGTGTGTACCCGAGTAGGACATGTGATTTTCTGTGTGTTTCCTAACATTTATAAAACAGATTTAGGAAACGCATATATAAACCATCACATGCCATCTGAATAGTAATATTGATGAGACAAGTTGGATTTAAAGTTTTTAAAAATGGAATTTCTAGTATTAATTCAAGTCGCACTGGATTGTTCATCACAGTTTATGAAACTATATATAAGAGAATAAATTAATTTTATATATAAGAATGAATTATATATATAATGATTTTGTTATAGGCTTCAAAAGTGCTGTGTAGCACATTTATATAAGAATGTGATTAAAGACTTGCGTATGCATAGTGCAGCACAGTACTGCGTTTCTGTGAAAGACAAAGATAAACATTTATCTCAGGTATATTAAAAAAATGTTATGCAACTTTTGAAAATAATCTTTCTGAATAAGAATCTATTTTGTCATTTTAATGTCATAGGCAAAGAACTTTGAATATAAAGATTTGGAAACTAAAAGTTTACATACAAATTTTAAACTGGAAAAACTAACAGAGGTAAGCAGTTCATAATGAATGGCATATGTAAATATCACAAGTAAAGCAGAATAAAAATTTACTAAAGACAAAAATTTTAACAGCAAAGTCTCGATGAATTTCAAGAAAAACACAGTAAATCTCTGAGAATTAATGAGGTAGCCATTACCCAAAAAAGTATGTATAAACATTTTTTGTATTGTAAAATTATTTAAAATCTAGTGAATCTAGAAGCTAAATTAATAGGAATAATTTGTAGTTGTTACACAGGAAGATTTATCTTTCACATATATTGAATTTTATATTTGTCTTCTTGATAAGTATATTAATTATCTTAAAACAAAATATTTCTGTACATTTATTGCGTGCGTGTGCGCTCGCGCGCGTGTGAGTATAATTTAAAAAATAAATTTATCATGCAATATATTGCACAATTTATATCTAGTCATTTTCAATTTGTTCTGCATAATAAAATTACTGAAAAATTACAGGAGTGGAACACATGTATCCAGAAGCAAAATCTTCTTTGATATCAATTTATGCAATAGTAGGTCATGAACTTAATGACCAAACAGTTTTAACTTCAAGTGTTAGGAGGGTTACTGTAAATAGATCTCAACTATGGGAAGCTACTTTTAATGTCAAATGGCCAGAAGTCATGTCCTTTAAAGAAATTAGTAAAAGCAAAGCATTCGCTTCCAAAAATGCAGCTTTGAAGTGCTTGCGGTGGTTAGAAATAAATGGCAAATTGAGAAACGGCAAACCGCTTGTTTACAGTAAAGAGGATTTGAAGAACATGCAATTCAAGTCTGTCGAATTAAATGTTGCTCCCGAAATCTTAAACAATATGTCAGACTTGATCAACACTTACAAGACGGTAAAATGCTGCATTACAATTTTTAATGTTATAGTATTTCATTAGTATATTTAATATCTGACAATTTTAATATATGCGATATATTCAGGAAATACGGGATATGACGTTGGCAAATACTTTCAATATTCATAATGCACTGCGGCAGACTATGACTAATGCACATCCAGTAATTGAAGAAAATAACACGGATGTTTCCCTTCGTAATAAAACACTAAAAGACAGATTATTGGAACGACGTACCGATGTCACTTTACCAATCCATGAGTTTAAGTATGAAAGATGATTGTTTTATATTTACATGTACGCATGTAATGTGCTTCGTAAATTTTAAAGTATTATTTATTTCACAGGAATGACATTCTCTCCAAGCTGGAAAACAATCGAGTTCTATTGGTAGAAGGCGATACAGGTTGTGGCAAAACTACACAAGTTCCTCAATTTATATTGGACACTTTCGCGCAGAACGGAAATGCTACAGATTGCAATATACTGGTATCACAGCCACGCAGAATTTCAGCGATGTCTTTGGCAGATCGCATCGCATACGAAAGAAAAGAGAGCGTCGGGGACGTCGTGGGTTTTCAAGTGAGATTAGAACAATTACTACCGAAGGAACGTGGTGCGATAGTTTTTTGCACCACTGGTATACTATTGAGAAAACTACAGAGCAATCCTAGCTTAGAAGGATGCTCGCATGTCATTTTGGATGAGGCACATGAACGCCAAACCAATACCGACATGCTAATGATTCTACTCAAGAGAGCTCTGACGAAAAATCCTAATTTAAAAGTACTGGTAATGTCGGCGACTATAAACGCACACATGTTTCAACAGTATTTTGATTGCCCTGCTGTACGAGTACCGGGTAGACTGTATCCTGTAAAAATGCATTTTTTGGAGGATATTGAGAACTTACCGAATATCCAGAGATACAAAACATATGTCAACAAGCGGTACGAAGATGAATCCGATAAACTTTTGGTTGATTATGGGAAGGTAGTACAGACTATAAAATGGATCTCAACACATAAACCGCCCGGTGCTATTTTGTGCTTCTTACCAGGGTGGAATGACATCATAAACGTGCAGAGTATGCTCGAGGATACATCGTTCTATACCGGAAATCACTTGATTTTGCCGATGCATTCCAAAGTATCGCACAACGAACAGCGCAAAATCTTTGAACATACACCGACGGGTGTACGGAAAATTATCTTGGCCACGGACATTGCTGAAACAGGCATTACGGTTAGTGATGTAGTTTATGTTGTAGATTCTGCCATACGAAAAGAATCGCGATGGGACGATAACAAGGATTTACCTTCCATACGCAACTATTGGATCTCTCGGGCAAACATTCAACAGAGGTAATCGGGAACAAATGTGTTGCACTATTATAAAATTAAGTTATTTTGATTCAAGGGAAGAAGCATAAATATTTAAAAAAATTTTAATAGTATTTCATATTAAGATAATATAATTAATTTTTGTTATGCAGGAAAGGGAGAGCCGGACGAGTTAAACCTGGCGAAAGTTATCATTTAATATCAAGAGATGAATATGAGAAATTAGAGCCACATCCAATACCGGAGCTGTTATGCAATCCGTTGGAAAAAGTAGTTCTTGACAGTAAAACATATACAAATGAGAAGGCGGAGGAATTTCTAGGTGGATTCCTGGAACCGCCTACATCGACTGCAATACGAAAGGCAGTAAGGACTTTAGTGGATCTTGGGGTTATGGATTATGAGGAAAATCTTACGGCTCTAGGTAAACGAATGGCGCTATTCCCAACACATCCTAAGTTCAGTAAAGCTCTAGTATATTCTTCCATCTTCAAGTAAGTTTAAATAATAATTTAAACATTATAATTTAAATCAGTCATTTTCCGATTATTTTTCTGTATTATAAATGTTTTCACAAAAAATGTTTTAACAATAGCTGCATTCATCCTGTAATAACGATAGCCAGCATTTTCTCTGGTGAAGACAATCTTTTTCACAATGTACTGGATCAAAAGCTTCAAATCAGGAATAATAAAAAATTGTTCCATCCAACCAGCGATCATATCGCGATGGCGTGGATATTTAAGCAATGGCTCACATATGCTGAAGAAAATTCGCAATTTACAATGAGATTTTGCAGAGATATGAAAATTCGACCGCATAAAATGCAAACACTGAGTCGTAAGTAATATTATTGTACTATTATTATAACTTACTGTCATATACATCCATTCTGTCGATAGATCTTTTTTAACCATATAATTTTGCAGAAGTACGAAATACGTTTATTCATCAGTTGATGCAATGTCGCCTGTTGCCCAAAGATGCATTATATTACGATTACAATCAATCTGACATTGTAAATAAATTTGAAAATTATGACGAACTAGTGCAAGCTATATTGTATTCTGCTACACAACAATTGATAGAACACAAAGACCTGGGATATAAGAACGGAATTATAAGGAAGGGCGTTAACGAACTCCGAACACAGTAAGCGAATTTTATGTAATCGCGAATTCATTTCAGAAATAATTTCTAATAATTTCATAAATCTTATTCTTACAGAGGTCATAAAGTTGTAATTTCGGGGGAAAGCGTTAATTACAAACGAAAAGTTTGGCCGAGTTCCTTCTCGACATATTTCAATGCTTCGCACTGCGAGATGAGACGTAGCACGGTAATTCGTGAAACAAGCATAATATCACCTTTGACAGTATTACTTTTTAATCAACAAAACGTTCGCTACCACGAGGTAATTGAATAATTAAATCTCATGATTTTAAACACAGCGGAGTAAACATCATTACACAATTTATAATATATTTCACTTTTTTAGCTGGATGCTAACAGAACAGAAATTATAATTAATGTCAGTGCGAAACATACTGTAAGATTTGTTTGTAACAAAGAGTGAGTATCTCTTTTCTATATAGTAATTTTCTTTTCTATATAATCTTTTATAATAATTGTTTTCTATATAATAGTAATTTTCTATGTGGTAATTGTTTAAATCTTTGTTTTTAGAACTGCTGATGTGCTCTTACAATTTAAAGACATTATGTGGTCTATAGTACAGTACTTCTTGGAGACACAAGGATTCCCCAAAGAAAATGATCTTAATTTAGAACAAATATCCGAATATAAACAGAAGTTATTTGAAACTCTTGCAGAGCTTCTGCACACGTCGGCTGAAAGCATAAACAATGCTGAACAGAAAAATTCTTAGTTTAAATCTTCAGAAAAATCTTTAGTTTAAATATGTATATGATAAAGGTACATAATAATAATAATTTTAAAACGGTAACACTATTTCAATCGATATAGTGGTACATATTCTTATTGTTATGTACCTGTTACATATATATTGATGTACAAATATGTCAGAAGTAATATGTGCGTACACACAGATCGACAGCTCTACGCATATATATTTGATAGAATTTAAAAAATAAGTAATAAATTATATAATTAGTAAATTATATAAAATTATATAATTATATTTTAAAAAATGTGTGTTGTATTCTTTGCCGATAATTCCTCTCCTTCTTGATGTTGCATGTTCGTTTTTCGCGATCAATCTATAAGAAAAATTGAAATTGCTAAAGCTGTTTTCGAAAAATAAATGCATTAGAAGAATATAATTAGAATATAATTAGAAATGAAAGTTGAATAATTGAAATTTTAAGAATTACAAATCAAAAAATCCTGCTACGACTAATTATACTTACATGATTGAAGAATTTTTATAGCAGGAAGGATGTGTGTGTGGATACATGGTTGCAGGAGTAATGCGTATTAAATACTTTCCCGTTAACAGTTTTTTTTTATAAAACAGTAAGAATTTGTTACATATATATATGTACAATCACAATGTGATACTTTTCGTAACTAGGATAACAACATCGTTTCAATTAAATGCTACGAGATGCTTAACAATGTCACGCTATAAAAAAAGTCGAAATTATCATTTGACATTCAATAGACATGCAGCTCTTAAATCTCTTCGATAATATATAATTTTATTTTGTGCGAAGCACTTTTGACGCACCCGAAACCTACCGACACCAACTCGCGCCAAAGTAGCCGAGTAATTATAAAAATTTGTTCCCATAATCTTTTATGCTACATTACGATCGTTTTACGAGCATTTGAACAAGGTACAAAACCCGATTCGAAAATCTGGATGATATTACTTAAGAAATTAAAAAGCAATATTATTAATAATTTTGCAAATGTAATTTCACTGAATTTTAAAAATCATATAATATCATAACATAATAAATATTGTCATAACTATCGTTTTTATTATATTTAAATAATTGTTAACACACACTCAATTGATGCAGACATAACGTAAAAAATAAATTAATGTAACACATCTCTTTTCTTATTCATGTGCTCGCGAAAATATTATATAATACGATCATAACGGCATATATATATATTCGCATGTATTATATTATTTTAATTAACATTCCATAAAATATATGTATATTAAAACAGAATATTGTAAAAAGATATCAAATGATATATGTAAATGTCAATTAACGGCATATATTAAAATCTATAATTAATATCTATAATAAAATCTCAAATATATTTACATTTGGCAGGTACATGGAAGCGTGCGCTTCTATTTTTATAACAATTCTAAAAAAACATTCTGTCTTCTAGACAGAAATATATTAATTTAAAATAATTAAATATATATTAAATATTAAATATAAAACTTTTGCAAACAAAATAATATAACTAATAACATGGAAAAATATATTATTTCGCTTTTATGCAAAATCACTAGCGATATATGAACCTTAAATATCATAAAATAATTATAGATATGATTATCATAAAATAAAATTATGAAGATAAGTTCATAAAAAATTATATTACATAATACATGTAATTCTTATATTAATATTACACGTTTTGTTCCAACCTGTATATTATATATTATCTGTATATTGACTATTCATAGAAGACGGTGAAAATATTTCAGTCATGCTGGCAATTATTTCTTAATAACTGCAATAATCATCTAAAATAATTTCGATAGCTATAGGAAATATGAGGAAATGAGAGGAGGAACAAATAACAATAATTATCATATCATTGTAATAATAAGATTTGTAATAATAAGAAAAATAATCAGAAAAATATATAAAATATTAATACCTTTTTGGTAAGATATCATTACTCTTGACTTATTTACATAAATTATTTTTCTGTCGTTAATTTCTTCAAACGGGTAAATCGTCTCTAAAAGTGATGATTTAAAAATGTTTCCTGGAAAAACGATACTTAAAAAAATCATTATAATAAAAAAATATCTTAATAATTATTTTATCTTCGTGCTGTCGTACTCTTGTACTCCTATAGACATCTTTGTGCATTTTGTGAGTATTGTCATAATAACTTTAAATTTAAACTTCTAAATTTATCGTGCTTATTTATTTAATTTATGATTTGTGCAGTTTCTTTATTATGAACTAATATTGCACTTCCGGCCGATAATGCGTCCAGCATATATCGTTTCGATTGCAGCAACTGCGATAATCTCAATCGTACTAACTGCAATTAATCAAGAAAAATGCATAAGCGTTTTCATCGTTATCTATGATAAAAACATTATCACTTTCCTCCATGCAGTTATTCCACATGTCTGGTCTAACAATTAATTAAAAGTAATAAATTAAAAGTAATAAATTAAAAGTAATAAATATAAATAAATATATAAATATATGTATGCAATTTAAAAACTATTTTACGGATATAAATAACTTTTTTAAAAATCTCTCTCTTTTATATACATATTTCTTTAAACTATTTTCAAATGGATACCTAGAATTAAATTATGACAAATTATGATATGTGTTTATCATAAGTATATTCATAAATATATCTAGATGTGATCATAAATATATATTTTAGACTTCCAGGTATAATTTAGCTTAAAAATATATTAATAACAAGATATTTTTTTAGCGTACGGAAGTCTTTTAATTGTTATTTTTCTAGGCTGAGCGAAGAGAATATATCATTTACCCGCTTAGTGAACTTTTAAGCACGCATGGCGCTTTGTGTTTAACTATAATATTTATAAAATTATCGCGATTATGTAAACTATCTATTTTAATAATAAATTTTTAAGCTACTTTTCTTCTACACTGGCCTTGAATTTTTTTTTATAAAGATAAAATTTACCTGACATTTCGATTTATTAGAATTTTTAATCTTTTACAAATTCGAATCACGAATTCCTTTCAAGATTTATTTTCGAAAATTTAATAACAAATGCATTCTGTTATTAATAATGGGCTTGATATTTGATACCCTATTTAGTAATTGGATGGCAAATCACATTTTGATTTCTACTTACACTTTTAAAATAGTGTTATATTGCATCCTAACATTCCTACAGTGTAAATCTACTGCCAGAAACTATACTAGAAACAGAAACAATTTCAATAAGAAGCTGTTCTGATTTTTACGATTTGACATTTCTACGTAAAAGATTTACATATCACGACGTGTTCTTAATACGTTTAAAATCATTCGTAATAAAAAAATAAGAATTAATTAATTATTTTATCTTTGTGCCATTGTTACTCCTATAGAAACTATATTCTACGAGAATATTTCACAAAAGACATTATAAATAGCTTTAACATTTTTCTTACTTGACTAAAAATATTCCAATATACTATCCAGCACTAACAGTAATATTATATTAATATTATAATTTTCCATTAAACAATATAAATGTAATACATAACACATGTTGTACATAATAGTTACATTGTTGAATATTATACATATAACATTGATGTAATGTTACTGTTAGGTGGTTGCTGGGTAGACGCTGCCTACCATATAGAACCGGAGAATCCATGAAGAGATCATCGATCAGATACTTGGGTGTTCGTTTATGCTACCAACTGCTTGTTGCACTGACCGTTACAGGGAGGCAATACGGTGACGAGACTTTCAGTTTCGCTGTCGCTCGTGCTGAAATTCGCTCTCTCCAAAGCCACTGCGGTCTCGGTCTTCACGCCGAATAGTGGCTGGTAATACGACGGATTTCTCGCTCCCAAATCCACGCCGGAATCGGCGCTTTTAGAGATTTCTGATAGCCTGCGAAAGTTGCCGAAGAACACGCTGTCGGTGCCGACACTCTCGGCGCCGCTCTCGCTGGCGCCGTCACATATCGACTCGGTCTCATCGGTTTCCTCAGACACGCTGCTCACCTCGTGCTTCAGCAATCGCTTGTGCGAGCCGTTGCTGTCGGTGCTGCTGAGATAGCCGCTGTCCTCAACCTTGACGTGACCACGCCGATTGTCTATCGACGGCAGCACGTTCGAGCTGGAATCGCAGCTTTTCGAGAGACCCTTCATCAGCTGTCTCGTTCTAGAGCTTTGCACTCTGCCGTTGTTGAGAAGCTTGTCCTCATCCTCCCGATGATGATGATCGACGCTCCACGACCGCATCCTCGAACTCCTCGCGGAACTCCTGTGATGAGAGGAGTTTGTAACGGACCGTTTCTCTCGCGTCACCTTCGTCCCTCGCACCGAGACTTCCTCCTTAGAGGAACTCACATGTCCGTAGAACCTGTACCTGTCTTCAGGAACTTCGATTTCAATCCGCGTCTCGCACGGACAGTCGTTCGTCACGGTACACTCGCCTATTCTCTCATTGAAGAACATCTTTCCCGTCAAGGCAACGACGTCTTCGCGATGCTCGTCGACTTGAGTCTGCGACGCACAAAGACAGGTCTGGTCCCCTACATAGTATCCATCAGCTTTCGGGACAGGAGCGCCGTTGCTGGCCGTAGGGTCACCCGCTCCGACAGGACTCCCGTCCCAGGCGTTTTTTGACGGAGATAACGACGGCAGTCTTGCGTCCTCGACGCGTCGTGGTGGCTTCGGTCGCTGATAGATCTCCTCATCCGTGGGCGGCAACGGCACCACGTCCGGCTGATTATGCGGCTGTCGTTGTCTCTTCGCTTGTCTGCTGTCTGGTGTCAAGTACCTGCACTTCTTCCATGAGTGAACACTATCGGCCTCACCGTTCATTTCGCATTCAGCGTCGTGGCCATTCGTCAAGTTTGTCGTATCGTTCAGGCTCGACTTGATCCTCGCCTCGTAAATCTCCCGCAGACTCCCGTGGGCGCGCTGCAGCGTGGAATTCTCATCGCGGAAACTGCCCCTGCTCTTGAGAAGGATCTGAGCCGGTCGTTCCAACGAATCCACATAAATCTCATTAGCCATTTCCCCCCGGTTGTACTGCATATCGTCGTTGATCCGCAGTTTCATCGGTTTTCGGTCCAACGTGTCCGGTTCGTACTCGGACTCATCAAGCTTCACGTAGTTCTCCGGTGAGTCCTGGACTTTGATGGTCAAGTGGCCTGGATTCTCCGGCTCGTATTGGATCTCTGGACCGCTGTCGTCGCTGCAGGCCGGACTGGCGTAGCCGTCGTTCACGTAGACCTCGCTCACCAGCGAGTACGTCTCTGATCGCTGGCTGCTGATCAGCTCCGGCAGACTGTTGTAGCAATTCCTCTCGGCAAGAATCTGATTACTGAGCTTCGACATCGTCATTTCGCCGGTTCGCGTGTTGATCACTGCATTTTGCATCGTTAGCTCCTCGTCCATCGGCAATGCCGTAGACAAGGGCGGGCTTGATTGGTCCGTCGACGACTGGTCCGGCGATGTCGACGATTTCCGACTGCACTTGGAACGCTCCAGACTGTCCACCTCGTAATCGCCGATCGCTGTAGTGTGATCAGACGATTTAGTGTGATGATGATCCAACGCCTTTACGTCTACCATCTCGCGTATCACGGCGTCCATGATGCGTTTCGCGGTGTTCTTCGCGCCGGGTAATTCATTTATCATATCCGGGAGGTCCTTCTTCCTCAACTGCGGTGCGCACGGCGCCTTCGACTTCCTCGATCTCTTCGGCGCGGGATTGCATTGCAATTGTTGAGATCGTGATTTTTCCGATTTGTCCGTGTTGCTGGACGATCTCTCCGTCTTCGCCGACTCGTCCTCACTCTTGCTGTTCCTATCGTCTTTCACGTTCTCCTTCGTCTCGCTTTCTATGACCGCGTTTTCCTCCATCTGCTTGATGAACGAATTCTCGATGGCCTTGCGAACTTTCGCGTTTATCGCATCGTCACCGGCGGCGAATTGGAACGGTCTACCGTTCATCCGCTTACCGCGGTTGTAACGATCGGATCCCTCGAACATGGACCTGGTCGACCGTCTGGACACACTGTGGCGATCGTCGTTCTCCAGAATCTCACTCCTAGCGGCGATATTCTGGAAGGTCTTCAGCATCGGCGGATTATCCTTCCACGACGACACGATCGATTTGCCGATCATATTTGCACGATCGTCCAGATCGCCAAAGTCGTGTCTGGCCAGCTCCTTCAGGTACTCCAAATTCCTAGCGAACGTTCGAGCGTTTTCCTGGAAATTTCTGCGCGTGTCCTCGACATCCCTCCAACGACGATGCGGTGGTCGCACGTCTTCTAACCAGGCGCGCACCTTGCTTTCACCGTGACTGGGTAGATCGGGTACAGGAAGAGAAGGAAGCTGTCGAGGAGACTCGCTGCAGCCGGGACATCCGGTGCACCGTTGGGATTTGCGCGATTTCGCGGCCGAACCACCCTGGACGGAACTTGGGGTCGTTCTTTGTTGATATTTGCTCGATTTTGCCGATTCGCATCGTTCCGAACTGCTCTCCTCTTCCGGAATACCTGCGTGTTAGATTTATCCCGCCGATGATGACGAAGTGTAAATGGCAAATTAATTATTTCTAATTACAGCGAGTGAAAGTTACGCTGCTTTCGCGCATTACAAAATACTTCACGTGCTTTCTATTGGACGCACGATATCTGCAGTCCATCACGAGAACACGGGAGATTCAAGAAATCGAGATCGAAGAAATAAAATAGTTGGAAATCTGCAGATGCAAGAATGCGAGGAAAACACTGAAAATGCGCGGAAGTTTAAAACTGAATTGTACTTTCACATTTTCACCAATTTCTCTATTTCTCGCACGATCGAGATATTGGTTTAACTGTTTCATATTCTATAAATTCTTAGATTCCAAAACAAGCATATCTTCCTCGTATTACTTGCTTCGTGAAACTCATGCTGTCTTATTATTTACTTCAAGAAATTGATAATAATACTCTCTCTTCGAAGAATACAGACGCACTCACCGGTGAGGGTAGGAACAAATCTCTTTGCGGCCATCTTGTGTTTGGCGATGGAGATGACTTCTCGGATTTTGAGCAGGAACTCGATGGCGGCCGGAGGTGGGGCCTAGGAAAACGCCGGGCTGTTTTCAAATTATCTTGTCGCTGGTCGAGTGCGTAAGAACGTAGACGAATCGAACGGACGTCGAGGGTACGTCCATTAAAAGCATTCCAGACTTCGAAAACGCGCGGATGACTAGCGCGAATGGGAAATAAGCAACATTTTTCCCCTACCCTCCTCGTCGCCCCGTTAAACAACTCACCAGCAATAGCTGTCGATCGAAGTACGCGGGATTGAAGTACAATTTCCTTCGCTGAGCACCTGGAAGAACCGGTACATCTTGCTGATGCGGATTGTCAGCCGTTTCCACGACCCGTACATCCTCTTCCGGTAGTCTCTCGCCCAGAATAGAACCCGCGGGGAAGGGTCCTTCCGATTGCTCCAGATATACGCAGTGCGGATGAACGATCGCGGATGTTATCTGCTGAAGAAACGTGCGACATCAACGTGCGTTGACCGGCAGCGAGAGCGAGATAATTCCATAATTCGCACATTCGAACCAGACATTACAAAATATAAGATTTGCCTTCTTTCTTCCTTACTGGTCAACTTACTGGTTTTAATCAATAGATTTGTTAATTGATAACGACATTATCACTGAGATTCTTTGAAGCACGAGACTAGATCGTACAAAGGCTAGACTTCTTCTGGCAACGACTTACGCTCGTGCTGTTTCAGCAAAGAAAAGAATTACGCTACGTGAAGACTGGAAGCGATTCGTAGAACGCGCTGAAATCGTAGTGCGTGGTATTCTAACAACCGGTGTACGGTGTAAAAGTGGGATACACCTCACCTACTTGGAATGGTACGGACTAACGGAGCGCAAAACCAATGCGCTAATTGGATGCATTATTAAACGCGAGCAGTGATCTCAGGAGAGAAACGAATGGCTGTCTGCACTAGAGATCTCGCGAATCGCGCGAAGAGATAACCGAGCAATTCCGTTGCGTGGCGCCTTGCATTTGAATAATTATGTAACTTGGTACGATGTAAAACTCGTCTAATTAAGCAATAGTAATTTATCTACAATCTGCTTCTGACAAATCAACATTTCTCGTATTTCTCTAATCGTCCAGGAATAAATCTATTTACGTATGATGCGCGCGAAGTAACTGTTTTGGACAAAATTATTCGATTATTATTAAGTTTAGAGGACAGTCTGGAAAATTAAACGATCGAGAAGTAATAGTATTCATACTACAACTTACATTTTCGAAGCCCTGTTCGTTATCGCTCGCAGGAAGATCCTCGCCTAAATCACTCTCGGTGAGTCCGCTATTAGTGTCGCTCTCGAAGTGTCTTGCAGCAGCCAACAAGGGATTACTCTTCACCAATCCGCCGCCGTCTCGACCACCGTTGAGAGTGATGTTCGCTTCCTCGATGGATTTTCTCTTCGCCCTTCTGCTGTGCAAATATAACGATACGCTGGCCACGTATATGAGGGCCAAGATTACAGAGGAGAGACCGATGGCGGTGTATTCCGTAGCTGACAATCCTTGCGATACCTGAGACGTCGACGAGAACATTACTTCTCGTATGCCTGTTGCGAGAAAAATATATATATATTTAACAAATCGTATACTTCTTTATGATGATTGATATTCTTTGGAACATCTTTATTAATAAATAATAGCATTTCTACACGTAATTCAAAATTTCCACACGATATTCACACGTAAAATTAAACCAGCATTTCAATTGAATTACATACACGTTGAAATAGATGTGACACACATAATAAATGATAAAATATATATAATTTTGTCTATATTTAAAAAATTTGTAAAGTTTATAAAAAAATTTCAAAAAAATCATAAATAAATATAATAATGACTATGTTATAAAAAGCAAGTTCTTTTTTATTTTCTTTAAATATGTCGTAAATGTATATTTTATGCGCGCCATATATTTCAAGATAGATATTTTATATGTATATGTATTTTATATATTTGTTTAAAATCTATTTTTTTAAATATAATATATTCTAGTCTTCAATTGTTTTCCATAGTACACAGCAAATAAGATTAGAAAATAAAATCATAAATTCCAACACGAATTGTAAATTGATGGAGTGAAAAGAAGCAAAAAATGTATGCACTGTTTCATAAATTAAAAATTATGTAAAGTTTCTTAAGATATGATACGATCTTTTTCTTATCATACGTACTATTTTTTGATGGCGAACCAGCCACTCTAAAGGCTACGCAAGGTGTAAAAACCCCAGAGAATGTTGACTTCGGTGACGCGTCTCTGCAAACAAGCTTGGCTGTCACGACTCGTCCTTCCGCTGCGTCTCTCAGCCCAGCTTCGCCGATCCACTAAAGCGATTAATTAATTGATTAAGTGATCGATTGATTGATGAGATAATTGATCGTGTATAATAAGTTGCAAACAATATGACAAACAAACTTTATTATATATTTACTAGAAAGTACGAAACATTTTCATGTAACATAGAAAGAGGCAAACGATAAGTGGAAATTAGATTAGATCGATTTAGATCAATTATCATCGTTTCGATAGGCAAAAGAAATTGTTTCTCTTTCTCTTCAAATGTCACTTGCAGGCTAATTTTTGGTATAATATAAAAACAGCAATAATAACAAATAGAACAAATCGCAACTAGATCGATTTTTTCGATTTACAAAGGAACTGTTTTCTCATTTCGCTCGAGGCGCCGCCGCGCGAGTTAATCACAGTAATCGAGAGCATAATCGGCGCCGTTTAACTGTGAAGTTTTAACTTCAAAAGTTCGTTTTGTACCTCTTATGCGAAGATCGATACCTGCGATTTTCACTACAAAATCGGTGGTATGTTAATGTTTCTCCCAATCGATTCCTTTCTGCGTAATTAGCTACTACTTACGCGGCTAATTACAATCAATACTCGCATAATGATGGAGAAATAAGTTATTTTTCTCTCACCTGAAGGAACGTTCTGCCCTCATCTCGGAACAGTCTGAAAGGCGGCTCGGCATCGGAGAGATTCCTCAACTCGGACCATCCCGTCTTTCCCAATTGCTGGGCGCCAGCGATCCCACATACAGGAGTGGTCACACCTAGTTTCGGAAGATAAGATTCATGCCCTTGTTAAGCGATCATGCAAAAGAAACGAGGCGGAAGATAATGAGCGGAATAAACGACGGGAATTTGTTGAAAAGGCGCCGAGTGAGTTTTTATGAAGGTTGTGCGGTAAACTTCGTCTTCGTCTTCGTTTGTCTTTCTTGTGGTAACACAAATTGTTTTAATTAAAAAGATAATCTTTTCTTCGCCAGCGGTTAAAAATCAAATAAAAAGACAATTGTTGACAGCAACCTGGCAATATCAAATTGTTTTGCCAATTGTGCTTCATGTGCAAATGTCAGTACTCTTCTAATCCACTCTTACGTTAGCGAAAATAAATGTTATCTTATCATTCAATTAATTTTTATTTAACACTATAGGCTTACCTTCGAAGCGAATCTCAGCGTGCGGATATATTATCTGTCCTCGCTGTGGTAAGAAGACATACGGTACTCTCTCCACATGGCCGTTGCTGTTGACAAATCCAGCAACGTTGCACTCTAAACATTAGAATATCGCGCATTAACATCTGTTAAACAAAAACTGATGCAAATTATAACAGACGTTTATACATAACACTCATTACACTGATCCTAAAAACTGATTATTGCATAAATATATAGACAATAAATAATTTAATATGTAATCAATTTATTAAATAAAAAAAGATGCAAATGAATTGATTAATGTATTTAAAAAAAGTTATCTCATCATATCCATTCTCATTAATAAAGCTCTATTAATAAAATTAAGACAATTTTTAATCGATACGTCGATGCCCAGAGAAACCCATATTTTACACATTAATACTCATAATTTTACACATTATACAATACAAAAAAGTTATGGAAACCATAGATGATAAATTCATATATGTAGATGATATGTAATTAATATAAAAAAGTAACTATGGAAACCATAAATTCTATAAATAAGTGTTTTTCAGAAAAGCACAGAATTAAAGTGTTTTTGGCGACGGCAACTAGTTTTTTCCAGGCAATCACACGTCCATTTTACCCAACAATTTGGGTGGATACGTAAGACAGCTTGTAATTTCGAGCAAAATATCGCTCTCGGCCAGCCCCGCTGTTTTGCCCACATTTGAATAAATTATGAGGATCCGGCTTACATCGAAAATCCCGCGAACCTCTGGAAACGCGGCGAGCTTGCACGAATACGATCTCTGTTCGAGGAGATTCGCAAAATCGAACAATTTCCTTTTTTTCTTTAAAAAACCGTGATCCGGAAACATAACAATATGTCTCTGAGAAGATGCGGCGTCATGAGAGGCTTATTATCGTTTTTCTGAAGCGGCAGTTGCACGACACGAATGCGTCTCGAATGTAATGCAACATATAATTTTTGAGTTGATAAAAAAAAATATTTGTCGTTCTTCTGCAATGCTTTACGAGAAATAATTAAATATTAATTTTCGAATTTCTGGAAAACCTCAAATGAGCAAACTCATTTGAGATTTTTGACGACAATACTATAATTACGCGATAACGAATATTTATTGTCAAAAATGGTAACTGTATATTTAATCTAAGTAATTATAAATTTGTTATAAGGATAAAAGTTTTATTCTCTTTGTTACAATAAATAATTTGTTCTTTTGGTACTTTGTAACAGTCGAAAGAATCGATAAACAATTAACTACCAAATTGAGTTATCCATTATTATATTAAATTGTTAAATTCGAAGAGAGAAAAGGAGAAGAAGAAAAAGAGATTTGAGAAACATGGATATATAAATGTTGAAAGTAATTTTATAATATTAACATATTAAAATGTATGTAATTTATGTAATGATTGATACATGCATGCAATAAATTTTAATGCAATATTTATACGCAATGTAATGATTGATATATGCATGCAATAAATTTTAATGCAATATTTATACGCACTTATTAAAAATACAGGTGTTGTATGCAGTGTTCATCTTCTCCGAGACCGTGAATTAAACCTGACTTCACGGAAGGGAGATGTTAACTGAAGAATATTTATATTGGTCTGGTAGCGCCTGGAGTCCTAACAAATTTGGTTAACTGCATATTTGATTATGCAAAAGCCTTCTTCGAATTAATCTATTGATGCTCCCCGAACGGGACGAACATAAAATTCAATACCCTTTAATTTTGCGCGTAACTCGGCGCAAGGTGTGTGTTTGCAATTTCTAATTTGTGTTGTACATTATTGGATAAACTCGCGATAAATCGGCGAGTCCGGTAGGGTCTATTGGATTTAATTACAGCATGGCCAGCGGTGCGCAGAACCTGTTTGAACGCTGAAAGAGTTTTGGACTTCACTAATTTACATTCTCCGTAGCTTTAATAAGTTACTCCGCAATGATCGTTACTTATAAATTATAAATAATGTATCAGGTCTCCCACGAGAATTCTACGGATGATGTGCAAACGAAACTCAATGATTGAACGATAGTATCTTTTTTTTCTGTGCAACTGCAGTTGGCGTTGTAATAGAAGTACTTATGAAGATGTGTACCATGTTAAACTTTCCTTTTTGAAAATAACTTGAAAAATCGTTGAAACGAGATTCGTGTATAACATGTATAATTCATGTAATATATAAAAAATTTCTATTTCTCTTAGACTATCAACTTCTCAAAGAAAAAATCCTTTTTAAAGAATCACTGGCGATTTTTGTAACAGCTCTATTTCTAAACTTTCGAGCTGTCTTCTGAACGGTATCATTCGTTAGGTATCTTCTCTTCGGCGACTTCCGTGAAAAACGCAACCAGAAAAAATATACCGATCTCTCGAGTCGAATTTGTCATAAGAAATAGCAGCCGATTTACACTTATCGTCAGCTAGATCCAATTAGCGCCGTCGAATGGTCGTCCGCTCGAGTCTCGAGTCTCTTTAAGATCGGCTTATTTACTCCCGTTGGGATCCCGGCTACGGAACCTGGGATCAGTGCGCGATTCAGCGTTGGATAACGACCGGCTGATTAACGATCACCGAGCTCACCTCAGCAAAGTAAGAGTCAGCGAGGCAGCGACAGTCCCGGTCGCGATTGAACTCTGACCCACGTAAGACGACGATGATGACGACGATGAATCCATGAAACTAGAAGCGGCGTCCGGTTCTCTAAGCCAGGTGATAGATAGTGTCATCTCGCTCGAAAGCTATTGCCGCGGCTTACGGCCACGTGGGACTTCGATAAGTCTGATTGCTTGCAGTTAGATACCTCTTGCGTACTAACTGCAAGGCGTATTTCTCATATTTTTGCGTACGTTCGCGTGTTTCTCTACCGGTATTTAAATAATTGATTACGGCCCGACGTATATATGTTTGGCGAATTAATTAACAAAGATTACATGAATTTATGTGTCGCACTTTTGCTCTTTGCGCATACCTGTGCTCGTAAGTACATGTAAATAAATTATAACAAATCTATTATTTACTTTCTTGATAAATAAAAAATAAATAAATAAATGTCTCTTTCCTTTTGTCTTTATAAAATTGTGTTTTATATATGTCTATGCAAAAATAATCAATGTTATATCTTGTTGATATATTAATAATTGTTGGTATTAAAAGATTACGTGTTTATGTTTCAAAGTTACTTTAAACTTCATTTAAAATGAAAACGTACAATTTTACGTCTACCAATTACAGTTTTTGAAATCACGGAAGTATGTAATGCTCGTGTAGGAAACTGTGTAGGTATCATCTATCATGAGGCAGATTTCATCACGGTGTTTCTTCGATGACACGCCGCGATAATCAGCAAATTAGTTTAATAAGTACTTGCTTAATGTCCAACGAGATATTACTGGACGCTTCCTGCCGCGATGATGATTGCGAAGCTAAACGTGGCACATTACACGCATGCATAACATCATCGATTATACATGTCGATGATAGCAGTCGCAGAGCAAAAACACGCACGATTGAAACGTCGAGAAGTTATAAGCGGGCCCGATCAATTTTTTTCAAGACTTGTTGAAAATCTTGACGTCTGACGGGTTGTGTCTCGAGCTCAACCAATTTTCATCGCGATCGCGTGATTTCACCATCACACAGTCGTTACCTTCCGCAGGATCGATTTGATGGTACTTTGATGAAAGAAGCAACGACGGTTTCCGCAGTAATTTCCGCGCCGGGCGTCTTCGATTCGCGCGGACCAGCTGGGCAAAGATTCAGCATTGCGTTTTCAATCTGCGAACATCTCTAACGTATCCCGACTTCTGACGCATTACGCGTCATGAAAGAATCCTAACTACGTAACTACATCAAATCATTATCATTCAACGTCCGTTACAGCGAAGACGCAACTTCCGGCTACCGCGGCGTATCGCGCCACTGGCCTTGACACCTGTTGCTGAGATTGACACACGAGGAGATTGCAGTGTCATTCGTTTGATTAATCGTGAAATTAATATTGAAGTATCGCCAAAGAGTTGCAGGAGAAGATCCTTACCGACTCTCGTTAAAAGGAAAAAATGTGGAAACTATCATTCGCGAGGATGTCAAATAAAATTCTATCGAAATGTATAGAAACAACTCGAATATATCCAATAAATAATAAAAATAACAAAATATTTCTTTCGAACATAATTTCAATCATTTTCCTCATTAAGAACGTTATGGACGTATTAAAATTTGGAACTTGAAATTTTTCTAAACACATTTTACATTTTATCTCTCGGTAATTCTAATATAAACCTGCGAGATTAACATTTATAATTAGATCTATAATTAGAACATCAGAATAAAAACTCCCTAATGGATCTGAAGCAGAAGCCGGATCGTGTACCACGAGATCATCTGCCTTTCTCTTCGGAGGGAAATCAGCACCGCCGCACATTGTTTCTTGCGGTACTTCTTCTATCGCCGTGGCGTACCGATGCAAATGCCACGCTTGCTTTCTCGTTCTGCTGCCATTGGTGGCACAAGTTATCCTCGTGAATCGCTTATTTATTGGTTGCAAAACAGACACGCGTGGACTTAAGAAGAGCCGTACAAGAGCCGTACGCTTGACACGACCGCTTGGCCCCGAAGAGGCCAACGTGGAGTCTTCCATCTTGATTCTATCGATTTTGTACCTAGGTATTACAGGAAACGTGTAATTCCTAAAAGGTGGCGAGAGCGCTACGACACGCATTTCTTCAAACACGTCGCAGTAGGTAGAGATTATCTTAACTCGTAAAATAAATTCTAAAATAAATTATTACATTTAACTGCAGTTCGGGACACCCAGAAACACTTCGATCGAATCGACAAACCTCGAAACGAGTGAATCACTCGAAGGGAGGAGGAACAGGCCGTTTCGGTTTCTTTCCATAGAGACCTCCGTTTGTTATTCGCAACACCGAAGAAATAATCGCGAATAATATTCGACGCCAAGTGTGTTAATGGTGTCTCCTCATGGATTATGGCGTCAAGACGTAGCTTTCTGGACCGTCGTATTCAAGCGTGCGAGCACATTAGTCAAGTCAACAGCTTGGTAAAGACTCACCGAGGGGTGCACCTTTCTGCGAACCTTGATTTTCCATAACGACCCTCCATCAATTCTCGCGATTTTTCTACACACCGCGGAAGAGTTGTTACTTGCATTACCGGTCGCGCGAAATCTACGGCGCACCTTGTTCTAGAGGGTAAGGAAAAACGGATTTTAATGCATAAGCGGTGACATCGAGTCATTAGATAAAACGATGTTCACTCGTGTTCCCATGAACATCAGTCGTGCGGAATTTACGGTGCTGTGTATGCGCACAAATCTTAATATTATTAGTCTCCCCACGTTCATTAATGGTGTAAAAGTCATTTGTCCTATTAAAATTCAAATCGTTAATCATTCAGGTTCAACGACTTTACATCTTCTTCTCTGTCTTTTCCCTTACTGTTTCATTTGAATTTAAACAATCAGTGTCGTTAAGACTTTTTTTTACAGTGAATCGGACCGAATCCAAAACATCAGAGTGTTTCTAAAACACTGAAGTCATCCTTATTCATTCTGGCAGGATAAAAACTAAATATAACGCAAGCTGCGTTACAAGAATGTTTTACAACGACGTTTGCTCATGCATTCGCCCCAATAGTCCTGAGAATTCCAACAATCATTAGCCCCAAAGCTGAAATTCTATTTCACATCCTCATTTATTTACTACGATTGCTTCTCAACGTGCCTATTTCTTATCCCCGTATTATCTACAATACTACCTTGCGACACTCTGTACTTCGATTCCAATAGAAAGATATAAATAGTTAATTGCACAATTGGTCAATTTCTTACATCGATTAAACATTCAATTACTCAAACAATTAATACCACACGCAGCTCGAGTAATCGATCGTATCGTCGAATGTAAGGATTAATAATGATACTTTTCCCGAAATCAATTCCACTACTGACAAAAACTCTAATCTCCGAGATCTGGTCTCTGATCCGCTACGCGATCCATTTTCGGAGTCAATACGACTCGCACAGTCATCGGCTACTATGGCGCTGTCGTTTTAAACAGCAATTTCATCTTGCATTTTCATCTTGCGGTAGCATGCATTGCGATGATTTAAGGTCCCCCCTGTGCATCGAATCTCAGGGAATCCATCTTCGCTGATGCTCGTTGGCACCTCGTTGACATCGGACGCTATTATTATCGACGCTAATTGCAATTGCCGGTGACAGACTATATCGCGCGATTAATATTCATCGGGCGCGAATGCGTTTCGCTTCTTGGTAAACGCAGTCGCCCGTCAATGGTCCGTGATATACCGACCATCTGCCGAGATCGTCTCCACCTCCGGCATGGACGAGAACGATAATTTATGAGCGGTGTCGGACGAAGGCTCACACGTTCGATTTCTTTCATCTCGATTATACATATATCGTGTCCGCTATATTCTTTTCGTGCAAACGTCGCAATAAATCGGAAATCGGATAACTAAAACGTGAAAACGGGAATTTGCGAGTTTGTTATAATTGACTTGCCTATGTGCAAAAAAATATGAACACAATTTGATGACAAACGTGGCAATTAATCGATTTTAGTCTCTTATATCATAGAATATATCCAATCTGCTACATTATCGCCAATCATTGAATCTTATAATTCATTCGGGATATATTTTATATATATATGTATGTATATATATATATATAATATATTATAGAGCAAGATTGCAAATTGTGATATTGACGCGGATATTGCAATATGAAAATCAGATGGTTGATTAAAATATTAAAAATCACAATTTATGATCTTGCTAATCGACATGCGAGGCAGAAAGGAGTCTGAATGTGCAATTTGATGATAACAGCGATTAATTGGTTAATTCTTTTTGATCATCATATCCAATGACCCATAACTTGCTAATATATGGTGTAATGATATTTGTAACTCGGTAATAAATTATTCTTAATTTTTAAATTTAACTAATTTCTCCAGTTTAGTGACAGTTAATACCTTATTTAGATATTTGCGTAATCGATATTAATCTACGTAACTAATTGCTCTTTGCTTTACAAATGTTACTTTCTAAATATTTGCCCTTTTTAAATATTAGCAGTACTATTAAACCGTGATGCAATTTAATCAATTTTAGAAATTAGAATTACTGTTGTTACGATTTCTTCACAACGAAACGCGCGCGAATCGATAGTGAAGCTCTCAGGTGCCAAACACAAAGTATACACGTAGTGCAAGGAGTACATTGCTGGAAATTAAGTTTCGCACGTATAATAGAGAAACACGTACTCTCACACGATTGCATCATTACTGGAGCGGTTTCCGAGCGAGAAAGAACGCTTCCGAGGAGCCACGATGTGGAATCGCGTGACCCTTGTGGCTGAACCTCAAGGTTCATGAGTACACACACGACAAGAAATAGCGGTGAGCGAGCGATATACCTAGCTAACTGAAACCTTGGAGGTAAAACCGAAGGTAGTTAAAATATCGTTAGTCTACAAGTATTGAAGAGTACAACAGCGTTGTGCTTGCGCAGTTACATAGAATATTACGTAATCAAAAGTTTCGTGAAAATATTACTTCTAATTCATATTCGCTCAATTGATATAATTGCAAAATATAAATGTTAACATCGATATACAATATATATATTCTCCCTGAAGCGTCTCTCTAACTGGCATCTTTCTAATGCATCGCAAATCCCGTTACGGATTTTATATTCCCTGAAGGGAAATATATATATATATATATATATATATATATATATATATATATGTGTATAATATATATATGCGTTTTACATGCGTTTCTATATGCAAGCATGACAAATTCGCGAAATGTATAGATATCAAGATAGGACGGGCCGTAAAGCGAGGTATATTTTTGTGATGTGTAATCACGAGGTTTACCAAATGAATGTTATAAGGCGCGAGCAGGGAGCCTTCGCGAAGTCACTGTAAGGGATCAGGCAGCGTGTCAGAGACAACGAAACAGACTGTTGCTTATCCCTTGCAATTTTCTCGCACCGTCCGACAAAACTATAATTATTTACGAAGTCGAGACGCGGTGGCAAGAAATCTCCATAATAAGGAAATGCTCGGAGTCAAGAAACTTTACCCGCGCGTGTTGAGAGAACTCGGACCACGTTGCGTGCGAGTTTTCAGCCCGCTGATGACCTGCGACGCGGTTAATGGTTACAGCATTACTTTGCGAAGAATATAATGTGTCGGTGAACGTTACTCGCAATTAGGGCGACCTAAAGTGGACGATTCCGTAGTGGGTACCTTTCATTTTTGAACACGATTTTTGCGCATAGCGGCGATCTCGACTCGACTTCGTGAAGAAACATCGTTCGACTTCTCTTTGTGAATTGACGAGGGCTGAGAGACGCGTGGAGCAAATTAGGACTGACGATACATCTCGCGTGTTGCATCCAACATCAGAGAGAACACGAAGAGACGTGTGTGGCAAGATGAAAGCTGAAACGATCATCAGTCGAGCGGAAGAGATTGTCAATGCGATTGCCTTTTTTTCACATCGTTTAGTGTTCGACAAAAGATATTTTTTCTTCCCTCACCAACATTCCGTTCATTATTTTTGATCGGACATTAAGAAACTTAAACAGCAAACCCAAAACATATGTGAAATTATACAGTTAGGCTTTCGCGATTTATTTACTTTGATAATAGATGGGTTTCTGGTCTCTGTTTCTTAGTGAGTCGAAGATCTGTTTATGCAAGGAGTGAAATACAATATGCTAATAGAGGTAGAGGAGAGAAACTCATGCTCGCGTGCGGTAATTATCGGAGGGGAAAAAACGGAGGCTGTTGATATAGCGCGAAACGAGTATTCTTGTGTCGCTAACGAACGTTTTAACCGTGAGAGAATCGGAATTATGTTAATACAACATACGCGACGCATAATGAAGCGATAAAGACTCAGTAGTTGCGAAAGCTTATACAATTTAGAAGTTTACATTAGAAACAGTTAATTTCCCGAAGAGGAAACGAGATAATTACTAGCATCGAGGAAGATAAACACTGATCAGCAATAGACCACCATTGAGCATTTTGAACATATTGTAATCCATCGAACAAGATAGGGTTCGCTTTAATAAACACAGAGATGCAACGTGGCTCTCTCGTCGACCACAGAAATCACCGGTCTTGCGTTCTTAATATTCACGAGAAGCGATTGAGAAGCGAGCGAATCAACAGTCCACTTCCTGATTACGGTGCACGATACCTATTTTCATTTTCATTGATTCGATTCAAAAGGAAGCGATAGACTCCACTATTCACGGACACGTTCTTTCTACGCCGCGACGCTCGCTCCGTTCGACTGGCAAACAAATTAAGCTGTCAGGTTGTTAAGGCATATTGTTAAGGCACCTCTAAACGTACGTGCTAAACGTAGATATTATTTCGATATTTCGAGTTATCTTTCAGGTACCGCATATAATGTTCGTAATAAATGTTTAGATAGTAGAGTCTCTTCCCATCTCGAGACTTCCTTCCATGAGGAATGAAGATCAAAGTGTCAATATTAAATATAATTAGATAATACGATAATGTTGAAAATATTAACATGCGAAAGGAAAACGTGTCAACAATGGCGTCTTAGCGCACGTGATGATGTTCGGAGTCTAATCTACGAAATATCCGAGCCAACATATAGACACTTCTTTCACTGATGTCTCCAAGTATGTTATTACAGGCGAGGATCTCCGTTTCTTACCTGAGTCAGGGTCTCCAGAAGCTACACGCACACAAACTCTCGTCGTCTACGTACAGACACGCATACGGATGCACGCTTGACTCACGCGCGTGCGATGATTTGTCTGCTGCAGGTGTGGAAATTAAAGATTGATGACGAGCGCTGGTGCAAGGTTACCGACGAGGTCGCGTGGATTCTAAGCCGGCAGTAGTACACCCCCGAGATAGACGATTTCATACTCGATTACCGTAATCTTGCCTCTCGTGCAAAAACATGACGTTTCGCGGATATTGATACAAGGGCGATCTGTCGTATTAATGGCTCAGATGAATCTGTAGATTTGCTATCAGCTATGTGGTACAACAAATGTTTAATAAATTAAGGTGCAAATTGCGATAGCATGGGAAAGTCACCACCTCCATTAATTTTGTGTTATACAAGATGATATGATCCTTGGTGTAGTTTTAAACTTTAATCACTTCCGTTCTAATTAATCTAATTAGCAGCAAACTTTTTGTATATAAAAGAAATAAAGTTATTATTATGTACTTAACAATTTTTTATCAAATGTGTGATTTGCTGCTTCTAATCTTATCTGCAAACGCAAATGATTCGAGCGCAAGTTGTAGTAAATTTTACATGCAATTTTATACGCAAAATATTTTAGCATATTTGCGATAAGAAAATTGTAGGCTAAAGATATACCGCGAATAACAAAACGAATAAGATTATCAAGAATATTCTCGAGAATCCCAATTAATTCGTCGCCCAATGCGCGGTTGAAACGTTGAAATTAAGATTCCTTCGGTTGATTCGGGATCAAATCAAAGGGTACCGACTTAATTGAACTAATTTGCAATTTGAAACGGCTCAAGAGATAAATGAGAATACTGTGTAAGCTTAGCGTTTAATAATTACAGCAGCAAAGCCTGAGAAATCGTCAGCTCTGTATTCCCGATTTGTGCTACTTGTCGATTCCTAAGTGATAATCTAATAATGTGATAAAAGGTATTCAAGGCGATATTTATGATCTGCGATAATTGTCGATAACTCCACGCAAAGTATTCCAAGCTTTAAGAAGTAAATGAAAAAAAAAAAAATTTAATTGCTAATCTATCTTACTATAATAAGTGAGCACAGATATATTGTAATACTATAATTTAAGTACTCTCGAATTATATAATTACGGAATTAGACCATAAACCTACTTGAGTTACAACTGTGATATCTATTCATTATCTTTTTGATGAAGATAAAATCTGTTGCTTTTTATCTCTTTTACAACTCGTGCAGAAATATTTATGTACCAGGCATATTGTTGCTGCAGTAGTTGTTGAAATCTTAAATAATAAATTGTTTTGACCTGCTGCACTCGAAAAATTATAGAGCCAATAATAAACCGCGCAACGTAGAAAACATCTCCGCGTTTTCTCAAAAATTTGCCCGCTTCCAAGAAGCGTTTTTAATCTTCGGCCGCTCGTAAATTCGACCCTCCGGCGAGAGATCGGAGGCAGCTTCGATCGCGCGCAAGCGGTAAGCAGATTAATATTGATAATAATGGAGCGGCGAAATGACAGACAGTACTGTTTTTTGTCTCGTGTCTCGGAACGGAAGACGATTAATCACAATCTCATTTCTATCAATTGCGAAGATAATTTGGTTCACGAGGGGCCGAAAAATACAGATTTCTCTGTCACGGGTTCTTGGATATACAAAATATCAGCATTGCTTTCATGCAATATTGCGGTTTCTTTTGCTCCGGGCACAATAGGTTCAATTGTGTTTGTGAAGCTTGTAAATCGTCAATAATCGATGAGTTACGATTCACGGCCAATAAGTAAAGGAAGACACGACCGGCCGCCAATTCCTTCTTCGGCGAAACTGATTATCACTGATGCGGCGCAAGTTTGGCAGCATTAATTTCGATACACCCGTTCCCTCTCTTTCTCTCTCTTTCTCCCCCGTACATATTTTTTACGCGGCTTTTATGTACGACATAATTTACGTCTCGTAGAAGAGTATAACAGGCCGCGGAGAAAAAATCGACTCGTTAAGTGGTTAAAAAGCCGGCGTACGTGTTTGAGACGGTACGTAATTTGGGGTGTTTTAGCGCGTCCGAAAGAGACGCGGATGCAATCATAATGGATGATAACGGATTTGTTGGTGATAAATAATCCTAACAAGGGATTCATTTTTCATAATCTGAATTTTTGTACGTGTCCAAGCGTCAAAGCGATTAGCATACAGACTATATCAGAACGATGGATGATGGATGAATATTACATACAATAAATAGCGCAGTGTAGTTTGTCCGTCCACATTAGGTCAGTTAAATATGCCGAAATTGGGAAATATACGAAGTAATTAATATCAGAGGCAAAATAATATTATAAATAAAATCTAAGGCCGGATAACTGAGCAAAATATAAGACCTTAAATAATATTACATTTTCTCATCTAATCGTAAAATGAACAATGTGTACGTTTTGAATTTACAGAATCTTCTTCAACACAATAATTTAATACATATAACAGAAAAATAAAAATTGAATTAAATAATATAGAAAAGATAAATCGCGTTGAACATAATATATGAAACATAATATGAAACATAATATTGAACATAATATATAAAAATGTATAAATATAAAGTCAAAAAGGACGAACCGAAATAAGATCAATATGACACGGTCGATGGCAAAAATCGAATTATTGTCAGGAAAAGGAAATTTTATAAAATAGCACAACAGTGATTATATAATAATAAAAATGATATTAGGTTAAAGGGTGAAAAAAAGAGAGAGAGAGAGGAGAGATGTAACTTAAGAACTATAGAAGTCATAAATCAGAATCGATGACGTACGATCTCCATTTGTTTGAAGGAAGGCTTCCTGAAAGCGTCTGCTACTATTCGAGTAAATAATCTCAAGACATTTTCAATGCTGCGTTTGAAAGCCAAGATTCCGTAATCCTGATTAATATTTTTTGAATTATGTAGCTTACGTTTAAAAGATTAACGAATAAGAGTGTGTCATTGGCTTCAGCCAATCAGTGTATTATTCGCGGCTCTATTATTTTTGCATTATACATTTACAATACTTGTGCCACGATCATCTTTTAATCGCGATTAAAACGTCCCGCGGATAAAGCGCGAGATCTATTTTAAATGCAATTTCGCGCACATAACGCGAAGCTTACAAATCTGCTTATCTTTTTTCCCGGCTATTCAATCTCAGGGTTCAGGTTCTCCCAATCGTTGTCAGAGGCAAGTAAGACGGATTACCCGGGCAGGAAAGCGACCCGCGATAAAAACAAGTCGCCAGCACATGCGTCGAGTGTGCGCCGTTTAATACCGTACCGCGTAGCAGACGATTTAGAAAAGCGGCGGACAGACGGTTCACTCGAACAGCTGGAGCAATCATTTCCGATGACGCGGTTCGATTGAAAGCAGTATGCTCGTGCGCCGAGAGATCCGTTCGACCGCCAGATGAGGAAGACTCGCGTTGACTCCGGTACACGGTGCGATTTGCACACCTCGCATTCTCAAGTCCTTGGTAATAAGAAAGACCGTAGTGTCAAATAATGCGATAAAACGTTTCTGTCTTCCTAGATCGGTCAACAGCACGCGCTTTGCACGCACCAGACGTCCCAGAGAATAGTCTACGTGTCCGATGAGCGGTATTCATATTCTTTAAACCCTCCGAGATTTATATCTCGCGGATTAGCACCTCGTTACCGTTTGGATAAGAATCTGTTGTTCAACGTGCATTCGCTGAGAGAGGTCGAGTCGGAGGGTGACTTATAGAGACAGACAGGCAGGAGCTTGTCATTTACTCACGCCGTTGGTTTCTAGCACAGTCGCGGATAACACGTTACTTGACCCTTTGATAACGATTTCTATCTCATCCGGTTTATCTGGTCCGGTTCAGCCTAGTTTGCGCACAAAGAAAGATATAAGTGATTAGGCTACTGAAGTATACAAAACGCAATTCGAAGAAGAGTTGGAAAAACGTTTCGAATTAATAGACTAGTAGTAATCGTCCTAACCTGCTAATTGTATGCCGCTAATTGTAAGTACTCTATGGTAGTTTACTAAAACATTGTGATCACTATATACTCCATGCAGTACATGTGATTCTCTCACTGTTGCGTATACGATAAATGGCGTGATTGACCATGTCGATTGTAATTTTTTAAGACACAAGACAAGAGTCAGACAAGATATTTGATAATGGGGGATTTCTGGCTGACGGGCAAAGATTCTGGAAGCATTATTTATTTATACCCGAAGAAACATTTTCGCCGCGTTGCTGAAATCATTACCGAAATAAATTATCGCGCATTTATCCCAAAAAAGTCGAGTTCAAGCCACAGAAAAGTAGGCTCTCCTTGTAAATTATAATGAGCCTTAACATATTCCCGGTAATTCATCAGCAACCCCGGCAGCACACGCGATGTACCCCGTTGTATCGTGTGTCCGCATCCTCATTCCTCTCACCCTCACTCTTCGTTTATAATTACGTTTCTTCAGGCAATATTGAACGGTGTAAAAGGTGGTTCCCTTTATAAATGGAGGAATTCACTTAAACCAATTCTTCCAAAAACTGTCTGAGAGACTTGTAAATGTGAGGAAAAGTCGATCGCCGACGACGAGCGGCGAGACGAATGTGAGGACGGGGGAGGCCAAAGTACAGAGGAAGGGAAATTATTCAAATTCCATCTGGATGGCAGTTTAATCGCGTGATGTTCGACACGCAAGTACGTAGATATTAAAGCCTCCGAAATTACATTGGCCAAGCCAGGATACGCCATTTTTGCGTGGCCTCACCTCTGCCTACGGCGACCAATCGCGTTCGGTAGCACGAAAACGGTATCTGAAAGGTATGCTCGGTGTCCATAAACATGTGGAGGGAGAGACACACTTCCGGGGAGGTCTACACCTGTTATGCCGATACCATACGGCGACCACCTATCGCGGACGATATTTCGATTACTGGTCTGGCTGCTGGTGAAAATTAATGACGGTGTAATAAATAATCTTTTGCCGTATTATTATTATTAATATCGCGGGTAGAGAGGGCACAATCAGCGAGACGAGGCCGTAATCATACATCCTCCGGTTTTTTTACAGCTCGAGATAATTATATATATTCGATAGTGAGAAGAGATTGAACCACTATCGTCGCACAATCCTGACTGTATTTTTATGATAATACTTCATTACGTAATATAAAAGGAAAAAATAAAGGACTTCATTTTATACTACGTGTGTGTGTGTGTGTATATACTTTCTTGTTATCCTACACCCCGATTGTGAGTTCCAAACATTAATTGATATGATTATTGTTTCGCAGAGATTGCAAATAATAATATTTACTTCTGTTCTCTGTTCTCGTAACAAGTAAAACAGGAAAAATAATAATTCGTGAGAGGAACAGTCCATTCGTGAGTCATGCGTAATTACACGAGTGGCATCGAGTAGTATTCAAGATTGATTGCGCGATGAATACCGCTGTGATTCGCAACGACGAGCTAAATAGCCATATAAATCCGCGTCCACCGCGCGAACGCTTTTGCTGCTTGATTTGGACAGCTGGCAGGAGGATGTAACGGAAGGCGCAGTCGGAAATCATTAATGTCGTAGCGACTAAACGTTCGCGCGGTGACTTGTCGCAACGTCTCCGCTCCGCGGTAGATAACTTCATAATTCATAACGAAGAAATTTTACAGGAACGTTACCGTGGATGTCATTGACGCATATGTGAAGATCCTCTCGAAAGATAGGCAAGTCGAAGTTACACTGGCACGTGCAGGAACTATTTGGCACGAGCAGACTCGAACTCGAGGAACTACGAGAGTAAGGACTGGCGGTGCCGCTGCTAAGCACTGTACAAGCTTCCGTGCAAGATCCTGTAACAAATATCAGTTTCAGTAATATACTATGTATAATTATATTTCATCTTCGTTTGTTAATTTAAAATAAAATTCAAGATTTTGGCCGAAATAATTTCCTCCAAATGTATCCATTTATAAAAATCATTCGAATACATATCGATTTATCTTTTAAGCTTTTTTTTAGTATTTGATATTATCTCTGTGAGAGATACATTATTTATTGATTGGACAATTGTCTCTTTCTATACTTTATCTTTCTACCTTTCGATTCACTTAAAATTTATAGTTTATGTCACATGCAACTATAGATTTTGAAGTGAATATCGGCAGTGAATAACGCAGCCCTGCAGTTTTCGTTTTTCTGCTCTTAATTGATACCATGTTCATGTCACGCATTAAAATACATCATCGTTATATACATACATCGTAAAATACATTAACGATTAATTAATTTTTCAAAAATCAGTAACTTGTTCGTGTGCCAAACATGTTTCGCAGAATCCCTGCGGTAATGCAAGGTTCTCGAAGATACAATGTATAGTCGGTTGAAATTCACGTGCTCACGATCCTCAGGACGTGCCGTATAATCCAGCCGAGCAAGGACAGGTCGGACAGCTGTCAAACCGTTACATCGTAATTTCACGGTTAATCCGCTACGAACTTCTTTTTATTTCATGCAACAGTTGTGTCACGATTTCGTGCAAAATTGTTCTGGAACATGTTCGGCACTCTCGAATCATTTTGCTTCCGTGTACCGGAAAATCACTTGTCAGGAGGACCTGCGTCATATAGCACCGACGCGAATCGTGCTTTCGCACGAAGGATGTTTCGCGAATCAGACCACCGAAATGCAACGCGTCATAATGTCATCATTACCACAACTGTGAGAAATCGCAAATAGATATTAAGGTCTCGAATAAAAAACACGACGTACGAGTGAAAATGCTGTTTGCAGCAAATGTTTGTATATTACAGTATTTTCCACGCGATGCTTTCGACCATCGTCCCGAATTACTTTTTTCATATATTTAATACAACAAAAAAAAAATGTAATGAAGCGATTACAAAACATGTATATTTACCTTCGATAGTAAAAATATCTCCATCGGAGTGGCGAATAACCGATAATTCCTGACAGCGAACGACGACTTGCAGGAGGTTGAAGCTCGTGAGAACGAGGGTTAGAGAACGCATCTTCCCCACAGCATTCTGCAATACATAAATAGATGTAGGTCGTAAATAATCAAGGGGAATACCGAAAGGAGCGGTAGTTTTATGCGTTTCGTTATTCACGTCAAACAGCGCGTTCGTTCGATATGACCGATAAGTCATTGAATCCCGTGAATTAATGGCTGCGACATTATACAAGAAACTTCCGGCAGATATCCATTTACGGCATCTTACCTCAGTCTGTCGCTCAGTCTTCGCTAAATATTGCACCTGTCAAAAGAATATTGCATGCGTATGACTTATCAGAAACGCATTACTACATTATTATTAGATATATATATTTAGAGATATATAAAGCTAACGTAAAATTCCTTAAAAAGTCAAACTTTTTTATTATAATAATAATAAATTGATTCTCTCTACGTACGTGGTAAATATGCTAGACTTCTTGTATGTTTGCTTTGCAGGATCGCTACAACACATATCTTAAGTGCGAC
This sequence comes from Crematogaster levior, assembly GCA_901521435.1. NCBI lineage: Eukaryota > Metazoa > Arthropoda > Insecta > Hymenoptera > Formicidae > Crematogaster > Crematogaster levior. The sequence goes on along the minus strand of CABEGB010000688.1, from coordinate 275,362 downwards.
GTGCAAGCAGGAACGTACAAGTATATGCAGAAGATTGAAAGGATACGGATGCTAATTTAGTCATTAAAATAATCATCCTAAATTTGCTAGTACACGACTGGTTGGCAAGTATTATGTTAAGTGAAATTGCAATTAACCCTAACCTTGGATTCTCATTCGAAGTACATCTCATCGGACTACGTTCGAAAACCTTCAATGTTTCCCTCGCGCTTTTTCTATTTCATAATCGATACTAGTATCGACATGATTTGCGAGAAATTTACGAGGCACGAATCGTTCTCTCTTTTCTTCTGATAGCCTTTCGGTCGCGCCGATTAATCGGAATTTTATACCGGTTATCGGAACACTCAAGTACAGTGACTAATGAGTTTTTTAATTTCTCTCAAATTGTGTTAATCGCAGGAATGAATCACAACTGGGTAGATGAATATTGGGACTGATTATAATCTCTCTTCTCGAGTGATAAATCGCTCGAGTGATAAACCGTTCGATGATCACGCCTCTTTCTCCGAATAATTTCATCAGTCTTCGACGACGGGCGCAACCGTAATTTCGGAAGTCCTGCCGCAGGGATATAGCGAGAAAAAGATGGATGCCGCATATTTTTGTCTGACTAAAAAAAAGGAGCGAGATGTAGATCGTTATTATTAATCAGCAAGCTTGTTGACACACACATCGTCCGAGTTCTTGTTTAAAAGTAATGAGATACTTGACATCCACTTAATTTTGTCATTTGTCACAAGCCCTTAAACGTGAATCTTTTATGCAAATCACGCTAAAAACGTGCGACAGTATAGATGTAATACATATCACATATACATGATCCCGTAAAGTTTCGTGACGTATCAAATTTTACATAGCTTTATCAGAATTCAATAACCCTGCAAATGGAAGACTGAACTTTTTGCTTCATATAATTGTACACACCGACCGTTTGTTTTTAAGAAATTTAATGAGCGTTGCAAATGACTAGTTACTCATCTTCGTGTAATCATTCTTTCGTAATAATCTTCTCGCCAAAAGGAATCTCTATGGCAGGTGCTGGAAATTGCGCTATCGCTATTATATTAATCGGTTGACGAGTTGCTCATTCGGAATCTGATTATCGAATCAGCGATTATCGCGCGTGGGCCATGTAAATGCTGACAAGCGCGCTCGGTAATTACGGTGCGAATTCCTCGCGAAATCGTGTTAATAGTTATTTACGGCGAGATCACTCTGAGACGTATATTTCGCATCACACTCACAACCAGAGTACACTCTGATTAAATTTCCCCCTCTCTCCTACACACTCATGTAATTATTTCAATGTACGTTAAGCCTCTCGTCGAGAAAGGCGGTGAAGGTAGTGGAGAGAAAGTGTCACTACCAGAAAAGTTTTTCGTCAGCCAGATAAACAAGCCACGCTATGCATACATGTAAAGGATCAGTTGGGCGCACGTTAAAACGAAACGAGCCAAAATACCTCAAGGGAGCGCGATAAAAGTGTGCTTGTTAAAGAGAATTAAGAATTCACGGTGTGATCAAGTGCCTCTATAAAAGCGGCATTTCTTGTCACAAAATTCAGTTATTAGAAGGAAAGCAGCGCTTGCATTAGTATTTCTTGGAAACTTGGTTTATCGTGAAACGAACGACAAGCCTCTCTCTCTCTCTCTCTCTCTGTTTCAGTCTCTATCTCTTTTTCTCTTACGATTTTCTCGGGATCGTTGAACGAGTGTGTTGGAGATACTTGAAAAAGAATATTCGACGGATTTCGTGGTCGGTTGATAAAGCCGGTTGCCGACCAATGAAGCGTGCGGCATAAATAAGTTCTTTTTTATGAATGATCGTAAATGCCAATGTGCTTCTTTTATACGTGACACGTCAATAGTGATATCATTTCGGAAATCGTATACACAGTAAACACAGATCCTATCATCGTTTTATAATGAGATGTTAATGTCTTATTTTGTTGCCAAATTTATTGCTGATACCGTATCGTATAACACGTCGAAATGTTCACGCTGAATCTAATAAGAAGCATTAGCTTGGTCATCGTTTTAATTATATACGCTTATCAATCTGTTATTACAAAAAATTATTACTTCATTATCACTTCATAGGTGTCAACTTTTGGTTACAATTATTTACGCACAAATTTTATAAGAAATTAAATTATTTGAGAGAATAAATTATAATTCTACTTTAGCGTAATACCTTCTTTTGGCTCGTATTGTTGATCAAATTCCTTACTTCATTTTGCATACAACGAGCTTAACTTTTTATTAAATTAAATTATGTTTTCCTCCAAAAATATTTAAGCGTTTCGATATTAAGACAAATTAAAAAAAAATCTGCAATAATATATTATAATAGAATATAAAAAAAAATCTAAATAATTCTACAAAAATTGTACAAATATATTTTACAGAATATATAACCCGATTTAGTCTCCTATAATCGGATTTTTTATTAACAAAAAAATATACAATTGAAAAGTATTAATTAAATCATTGAAACTTAAAAATATAAATATATAAATATGTATAACTTTCATGTTATAAAAGATTAATAATATATGTGCGACGTGATCGACCGCAAAACGTTGGAGGGTGCAATCGTGCCGGAAGGTCGACGTAGCAGGAAGTGTAACGCAACCACCATACCGCTTTATAATCCGCCGGCACCTGCACCAGATGCACATCCGATTTTGCCCCGCGTTCCGCACGTTGCGGAACGCGGCGCACGTGTTATCTTACGCGTGCCATCGGCCCGATTGTGCATAACGTTCAGCCCGCCGGTGTTTCTTGCTCTATTGGCCCAATCGCACGCGCCGACGGTGCAATTTATATCGTTGCGCGCACGAGACGTAACAACGTTCCTAAGCTCGCATTATACTCGGCGAAGATCTAACGTGCGCGATATAATGCCTGCGGTCGCCGAACGGTGTCTTTACCGGGCACGTGAGTTATTCTGAATTTCTTCTCGCTCGCCCGAGCGGGTATTCCCGCTGCGTGATATTGGGACCGCGTCGCGCGTTTCCTTCCTTTTTTTTTTTATTAGTCAGCGCGGCGTGTCGCGGTACGTCGCATCTCGTAGCACTAATCTACCGAGACGACGCCACACAGAACTAGGGATTGCAGCCTTCACGTAAAAAAGATTGCAAGCCAGATGGAAGGCATAACGATATCCGACAACATTATAACGACTCAATTATCTTTCCCTTGTACAAAAAGAAAATATAAAATTGCTTATATTATACAACGTCACGTTAGTCGGGATGTTATTTCGTCTCTGACGTAAAGTGTCGTATTTTTCAAAGATCCGAAACTTTATTGTTCAGCTTTTAACCGGAGAGTGTTAAGTTTAACGACAAGTCGTTCGTTCGTGTTTATAGATATAAAATGAGAGAGAGATAAAAACGTGTGTGTGTGAGGTGAAATCATCCGATTCTTTTATCGGGGAACTAATTTTACAGTTCAAACTGTGTTCGAAAGTTACAAATGAAGATGATGTCCTTCGCTCGATGTGCTATGCAATTCGGCCAATTTGCGCACGTACATATCTTCAATGACAAATTATAGTGATTTAGATAAAGCGAACTGTGTACGTGTGTCACGCATGAGAATTATTTCGTAACAGTGCCAACGGTCACGGTCAAAGAACAGATCGAAATAATAGTAGAAAGCAATGACATTTCTAAGACGATGACATCAATGTCGAAGAGATTTCTCATCGATTTGAAATTTGTGGAAAGCTCCCGGAATGAAGCGTCGACGATTCGTTAAGGTTTATTACGCGCGACAGGACGTGTTTAAATCAGCAATTTATAGTCAATTCGGATTGATTGTTATCTGAAGCGGTGTCTGAAAGGATAACTATGACATAAAGTAACATAATTTATGACAAAAACGTTAAGGTCACGATGAAGTGATACGTTGCGTAAGAAATAATTTATTCAGGAATTTTTAACTTACGGTAGTGTGAAAGAAGCTCAATTTATTTTCAAAAAACGTTAGGGACAAATTTACAATTTAACGAGTCAAAAATTACTGCTTACATAAATGTAGGATATTTGTATTTTATACGCGACAAGGCATCGACATCCTGCAAAGAACGAGAGTTAGTTTTCGACCTTAAAACGTGCGATCGCTGTAAAATTATCTTTCTTAAGTTACCACGCCATTATACGTTATGCGTAAATGTTCGATCGGTCGATTTCATTATCAATGTGCGCCATTATAAAATTCGTGGGTTCGTTGGGTTTCATCGCCAAGTCAATGGCGATTGTAACATGGGTAACCGTTATCGCGTAAATACACACGAACTCGATGTTAATAGCAGCGCTTTCGCGTGCCCTCGCAATTACCGTCACCGCGAGAGGAGCAGCGGCACATCAGTATTCCGTACGATTCCCTCCGGTCATTGCCTTTGTCGAAATATGAACCGGCACCATTTAAAGGCCGATACGCGCGTAAAAGTGCTTTCGTGGCGTTCGACATGCCGCTAATTATTGCCGCCTTCTGCTCGTACCTTATCGAAGGAACGCCAGCCTCGGTGAAAGAAACACTCTCCGCTTTCGTTCGTTTCTCTCGCGAGCATAACAGGATGAGCCAGCCGGGCGCCGATTAATCACCCCCCACTGCGTTTAATAGTTGCGACATTTACGGCAAAGCAAACAGAGAAAGAATTGGAGGCTGACGAAATGTTATATATGTAGATACTAGAAATAGTAATTTACAATCGTTATAACACGAAGGATAATAAAAAATAGACAAGATAATCTGCTACCAAATAAATTCTATCAAAAATTCGTAGCTCTTCTGAGAAAGCTCTTGTCTGTAAAAGCGACGATTCTTGGATCGAAAAGATTAGTCACGTAACTGATTGAAATGCTATAACTGTTAAAACAGATATCTATCATATTTTCGCGCGATATTATCGACACTATATCACAGTATTTATTGAGACGATATTAGAGCTACTCTGTCTGCACAGCACAGATATTCTAATTGTTTTATACAGAGTAAAAATTCGTGATTTGTTGGTAGAAAATAGACCGTAAGTGGAATTTGTTTTGACACGAAGATGATGTTTGGTGAATGCATGCGAATTCTGACGATTTGCATATATATATCGATACATAAACATGAATTTTTAAATCTTTATACGTCACCGTTGGAATTCGATGCTTAATGAACAAAATCAATTAGTGCGTGATCGGATTACCGCGGTAATCTATTTTGGGAATATTATTTACTTATGGATTATACGTTTATAATTCATAAATATGTGGATTATACAGTCTTATGGTGACGCGAATCAGTAAATTCTATCAAGCCGCCATCATGTATGTCGCAAAAGCAGGCGGCTCTCTCTTCATTACGAATTCTCCGGATGTAGAATTGATTTTTTAAAGCAGAGTTTCGGTTCCACAAACTGTCATAGATTAACTTACTCATTTTTAATGAAATTCCCTTTCCCGTCCGAGTGGGAATCGCCGATTCGTGCAACTAAGAAAAGAAATTGCATTTTTATTCTGATCACATGCATTCCTTGTTATCATCGCTCCGAAATTCTTCCCGATTAATCGACAATTATGCGGCATTCCTTTCGGGATTCGATCGCGGAAGGCGTCGCCCCTTCGCGCACGGTATAAATCGTAATTAAATTGTCCAAAAATGTCTAATTAATTGCCGGCGGTTTCGTCGCTTCGTTCTTAAATAGATCGTTACTGTGCATAATGCACTTTCTGCCTTCCCTTTCCTTTCTCTTCTTTTCCCCGCGATGTTCTTTCATCGGCTTGTATCTCGCATTTCTTCCTGTCGTTCCTCATCCAACTTGTTTTTCAAGCGGAGACTGAAAGGTGTCCCATATGTGACGGATGCGTCGAGCAAATGCGTCACATTAAACGCACTTACGCATGATTTCAATCGCGAATCATGGCAGTACAAGAGTTTAATATAATACAAAAAATAGATAGTCGTTAAGGATAATAATGATATTAAAAGATAATAAATCATGTCGCCGCTTTGCTTGTTTTAAGTATCGTGGATCTTTCCTTAATTAAAAAAGCGACGAAATGAGAAATGAATCAACCCATAAAGTTCCAAAATCGATAAAATTAAATCTTCTTGTAGATCATGTGAACACAGATATTATATTTTTGATACAACAAATTATTGAGAAGGCATTCCAAACATAGTTTGGTTTCAACCAATCACCTTAAGATGACTTGACAGCCTAATAGAGATATTAATTTTTTATTCTGACAGAATCAATTTCTCGGTTGTTTTTCACCTTAAATGACAGATGTGTTCGAAACTTCTGCGAGCGCAAATTCTTCAAGTAATCAAACTTTCTTCCTCTTCAGATAGTATCTCTATAAATTTCGAACGTTTCACCATAGAGCATTTACATACAAAACAATTTTAACTCTTTATTATTCATTATTATTAATATATTATTCATTTCGACGAGAATTATCTTCATAAAAAATATTAGAGGATGTAAATGCGATAAAATGGTTTCACGATGAAGAAAAAAAAATTACTGTAATTTCAAGACAATTTGTTTTTTTTTTTAAATTCAAAATATAATAAGTTTTTAAATCTCAATGCTTTCGCAAATTTCAAGAGCGATTTACTAATTTAAAAAATAATCAGTTTATGCAACTAAATTGTCAGACACTTTGAGCATTTCACGTTGGCTGTTTTTTTTTATGTATTGCATTTTGTATCGACATTCGTATCAATATCAATATCGACATTTGTGGTGCATGTGTTATTTTCGACTTATAATTTCGAGATTTATGTCCCGATCGATCTGAACATCCCACCTGAAATACATGGCATCTCTCTCGATTGTACGTGAGCTATCATCACACGAAGTGGCAAGAACATGATGTCGCGTGTCAACCCGGAGAAAAAGCAATGAAAATTGCGACCATGGAACCACCCGTATAATACCAGGGGGACTGCGCATGTAAAGCCGCGTGTATTTCAATTTGAATGTCGATGCTTCTCAGGACTCGGACTTCGTCTAATTATTATTTGCATGTTGCACGTTGGCCCAGACCTTACGATTTGCATAATGTACGCGATAAATTCGCAGTCAATTGCGAAATATATAGTTAAATGCATCGTTTCATTTTGTCGCAATTGCGACTGAATTTGTACAAATTATCAATTGGCTCTTTCGACAATTACATCTTGTCGTGATCCCGTCGAAAACCGGTGATATGCCGGAATTTATGCTCTCTCCGCAAAATACAGTCGCACGGTTGCGAATAGCGCGATATATTATCAAAAATGATGATGTTGACGTCCGATAAATGGCCGATTGACAAATTGTGGGCGTGCAACGGCAAGATAACGACTACCTCATCGATCTTGCGAGAGTCGATCGCGTGGTTTAAGAAGGCTCGTTTTGGACGTCGAGAATCTTGAATAATCGTTCGTAAGAGACACAAGATACTACACACGATTTATATAATTAAATGTAATTATAAAATAAAATATAACTACAGATTTACTACAAATATTATACAATTTTAATCCACGTAATTGCAGAATTATAATAAATGCAAAATTACTAAGCTCAATTTTCTCATAAAATTATCCTTATTTCTTAATGGTTATTATACTTATTACATATAACATGTTCGATGTTTCATAAAACGCTAAAATTCAAGAAGAGATTGTTGCAATTTATTTATTATTAATTAAGATTTCGAAAGCGTTCGTGACGAACATGTCGAAATAAGAGAAACTCGCGTTTGACGTGACATGTCTCGCTTGACGTGACTTCTCTAGACATCTGTCGATAATATTCGATAAGTTTGATTGCATGATTCAAACATAAAAAAATTACCATCCAATAAAGCACTTTGACTAGCATTTGACAGCAACAAGAAAAGGAGAGAGAAAAAGGGGAAAGATATTAACATAGCAATCTGTTTCTGCGAGAAGATCACTCAGAAGTCCTTACAAACACAAATAATTATCGATATCGCGCAGAACCTGTTACACAATTAGATGAATTGTCAACGTGTATGTGTGTGCAATTTTAAATCCAAGACGAGACAAAACACGAGGTTAATTCGCGAATCTTTTTTTAATAAGACATCCTTTCCTCCAAAAATGCACGTTCTCTAGCTTCTCTTAAAATTGCCGAGTAGCCCGAGGCGTATCAATCTGATTTTTACAATGGTTGATCATTGCACACTACTAAACAAGAATACGCATAACTGACTACTTTATACATACGTCAGTAGCGAATATTTAGCGAGACTTCGAACTCCATACTTGTCAGCATGTAAAAGCAGCATATAAAACGGTGGCTTCCCCGTCTTCGGTGAGTATATGAAGAAATCGCATCCGAGGAAAGTTTTGATTAATCGCGACGAAGTTTACTTCCTCAAGACGGAGCTGGCCTTGGGCCCAAACGGAGGCTCCATGCCTGTAATTTCGCGGCCCCATCAGGCCGTCGACGTCATTTCATCGTCACGCCAGCCCTCGTCGTCTCCTTGTTCGTCGCTCTTCTTCGCGCGCCACATTGGTCAATTATAAGAAAAAAAGAGAGAGAAAAGAGAAGGAGAATGAGGCTTTTAACGACGATAAAGTCCGCCGCGCATCTCCCGGGAAGAGAGAAGATGGAGTATTATAAAATTTGCCCCCTCGCTTTTACAGATTTTATGATTTTTGTGCTAAGAGTCCTCGAATAATAAAAAATGTCTGGTATTCATCACATGGCCGCTACTGTAATATCAATTAATTTACATAGAAAATGTGACCGCCTCTTTTAATACAAAATAAACTTATTTACCATATTAAATTGATTTTTTTCTTGAATGTTAATTGAAATCTGTGCAGCTTAATATATCTTAATACGTTAACGAATTGGGAAGCAGCCCCCTCCCCCGAAGAAAAAAAAACCCTTTGTGAACTACATGTATTACAAGATAAATTTAATATTTCATAAATTTTCTTTTAATCAGTTTTACTTCAAATTGAAATAAAATAATTAAAACTTTGTGAACTACATGTATTACAAGATAAATTTAATATTTCATAAATTTTCTTTTAATCAGTTTTACTTCAAATTGAAATAAAATAATTAAAACTTCGTACAAACGTAAAGTCTAAACTCACAATTAACCCATAATTAACCCATAATCATTTTTTGTATATCGAATATATAGTAGGAGCTTTGATGGATAATCTTTCAAGATTCTTTTCATCGTTAGTAATATGAAAGCCTACATGTTTTCGTCGATTCTGACGAGCTCGTTAATGAAGCCGAGAGACGCCGCGTAAAATCGCAAAGTGATTCGATAAATCGTACATCGACGCGTCGCGAAATAAAATGGTCAGCGCGCGTCCAGCAGACAGGATGATCCGAAATTAACTATCTACTGTGTACGCGGATGATTACGCGAGACAGAGATTAAGTAGATGCCGATGAGGTGCAACGTAGTTACCGTATACCGAGCGGGGAATCTAAAAATTCTTATACAAAGGCTCCTCAACCATCTGTGGCAGATATACTTCTGCGCGAGACGTCGTGCAGAGTATACTCCCCTGTATACCGTTATTTATAAATCCTTATTATCCTCGACGGAGAATTGCAACCAATGACGCGGATATTAAAATCGAACGACTGACAGGTTAGAAAAAAAATGATTGTGTCATCGTTTCTCCTTTTGGCAAACTTTACTTTGCTATATCAGAGTTTACGCATTGATCCGAAGAACAATTTGCACGAGTTGACAAAAAGTGTCTAATGCAAATTGTCGTTACACTTTTTTCCGCACAAATAAATTTATTATACTTCATCATTAATATTATTTATTAATATATAAATATAAAATATGTTTTTTCTCCTTATTTTCTCGCGTGATCCGCAGTTCTTATTGATCTCATACGTTCGATATTATCGAAAACCGTCGCGCGGAGTAAATTATTTCCCATTGAGGAGGCGATCCCGACCGTATTAGTTAACGGTGCATTAAGTTACGAGCCAGAGGAATCGTTTTCTTTGATGTTTATTTATAACGTCGTTTGGAATTATTTTGAAACGAGCGAAAGAATTATTCCAAATTATTCCGGCGTCACGCCAACATTTTTTATTGCAGTCAAAAGCCATGCTGTAATTTCTCGGCGTAATCTAAATTTCGTTTATCCTCAAATCCATAATGTTTGGAAATATTTTATTATGTCATCTTCTAAAACAGTTTGTTTCACAACCCAATGAGAAAAATAAAATAAGTACATATATTATACGGTTAATGAATCCACGGATGAACAAACATGAGAGATTAGGTATTGCTTGATCGGATCTTACATCTCGTACCGTTAGAACAATGTGATGTTGAAAGATAAATCGCGTGTATGTACTTGATGTACTCCACCCGAGAAGCAAACAAGTGGATCTACCGGTCATGACATGAGTAATCGTTCGTAAGATGTATGGTATTAAAGAAAAAATGTAAGTCACGGCATTTTTAAATTAAATTTCTGAAAATAAAGTTACGTTTTCTAGTGTTGCAAATTTGTAATAAGTTGCTTATGCAGTAATGATGCTTCGTAACCATTGTTACTACTAAATAATTTTAGTAAAAACTTCCAATTCGGCTGTGTTATACTTTATAATTCATATAATTTTCATCACTGGCAAAGAAAAGATTCTTACACTTATAATTCATATAGCTTACTTTCTTCCAATTTTGACATTATAAATATTGATCATGGCTGGTAAATATGACCGATACTCGTTCGATCCTTAAGTGTTGCGTTCAGTGTAAAATTAATCACTAATTGCTATCTGTTTTCGCACCGAATTTCTCGCACATACATGCAATCGTTGAGGAGTTGCCATCCCTTCTCACGATCGATCCCTTTAATAAGGAAGCAAAGCCGCCATTGACTTTACGTGTTGCTGGCCGACTTTCAAACCACGTTCAATACGATTTATGATTTTGATGTCAATGACCCGAGTTGATTTGTTTAGCATAGAGATTCGATCGGCCAATTGCATCCGCATTGAAACTGTCGATTCACGGTTGCACCTGTTAAATGCGAATATTGGCGTTATCATTTTTATTACGATCTTAACAGGTCTATTACCTTCAATCATACTACTTGACACTTTGTTATATTAAAAGAAATATCTACCAATACAACACGTAAATCTTAAAAACGTCTAAAATACATCTTTAAAACATCTTTGTGTTGTGGATATCTTTGGTGTAAGAGCAGAAGAGATTTGGTAATCTTTTGGTTTAAAATATATATATTTTATAAAATATATATTAAGAAAAATACTTTCACTCACAGAAATGAATACAAATGCGACATTGCATTTCTCAGTGTATTAGTTTGAGAAATATTTGTCTATTTTAATCGTCTAGCGATTCTTAAATTTTCTTTTAATTATGATACAAAAAAACTATACGCGGTATTATAGATAGTAGAAACACATCATCTCTTAATATCTAATTTCTAAGCGTGAAATATACACGTGTATTAGATAGACGCATCAAGGAAATACTTTATCTAAAGAACATGAGGAAAAAAAAATTTGATTAATTTTTATACTCGTGGCGAAATATCGAGGTAACTTTTATATCGAGATAACTTTTTTCTTTATATATATGCCATGATATCTGAAGATAAAAATGCATGTTTGCGAACAGAATAATATTTTCTCGATACTGCTATGCATATTGATTCCAGGTATGATACAGTTTGTCGAATTTACGCCTCTCCACTTTGATATCTACCTATAATCTGCCGAATCCGCACTAGTACTTTACGGATATTGGCCGAACACTCCCTTGTCCGTAGGGTACGTTGGTTTTCGAGCTTAGGACGAATACTTTATAATCCACTAATAATACTACTTGCGAGCTGGCCGTATCGCAAATCAACTTCAAGTGCTCGCAGCACCGCTTGTAATCAGCCACATATCGGATCACGCACTTCCATCTCATTTCGTTGTCGAGAACGGATTAGAAACGATGCCCAATACATTTTGTCGAATGCTCGGAAGGAACGCACGTCTGATCTGAACGTCTTTTTCGAAAAAAAAGATATGATTTACTGACGTTTTATTGATTTAATACAGAAAAACTAATCACACAAAATTAACGAGCGTAAAATAAAATCGCAATTGAAATGCCCGGATGAACATACATGATAATATTGTAACAACGTAAAACAACTTTACAACGCGCTACGCTCAATCGAGTCACGATGCTCACGCAAAGTAAGAGGTAAAAAAAGAAAAGACAAGAAAGATGTCGTTAATATTTTCTATCTCACAGAGTTTCGTAATCATCGTGAGATTTTCCAGAAAATCGTGCGTCGAAGATAAACGTAATAATACTTTATCGTGCTACATTTATTTAATATTCGTGCTTAATTTAATACGAAAGCACGACCGCAACCGTATTTGAGTAATGGATGCGCTTCCATGATTAGACTGAAACCGGTGAATGGATGTTCAAGCGAGCGAGGTAGCAATAAAGATCGTAAAGACGAAATTAAACTGAATTATGAACTTCGCGTGGCTAGGGTACGATCGTGATTTATCACACAAGTGTTAGTGTTTAAGTCCGATAGGTCTTGGGCGAATCTCGTAAGGAAGATGCACACGTATATCGTATACATATGTGTGAGATGAATGGAATCGTATACGCGGACTCCCCGTTGCGTCGAAATATTAAAAATATATAAATTAGATGAGTATAAATTAAAGGTATAAAAATTTAATATAATTATAAATCATCCGAGATTCAAGAGATCCTCCCTACGAAAATGCACCTGCGGCTGCGTCGATTCATGCCTCGATTCTCACGATGACGTGAAAGATGAAAGTGTGTTTTCGGGACGACAAATTAGGACCCGAAGTATCTTGAATGTGTTTCTTTTCTCATTTTTTCCATCAAGAATTTTAAAAATTAATCTTTCAATACTCGTAAACGACATCTCTTTGAGGAAATATAATTCTACAGTATAGCATGTCAAATTTTAGATCTGAGAAGAGAGATTATTTGCTTAAGTTATTAATAAGACAGATTGACGGCCGTGTCCAACTATGAAGCTACTGAACGGAAGTTACAGTTTGAAGAATGTGCGAAGAGGCGCCAAAGAAATTTCAATAGGATCACGTCTAGAGTGCTCAGTTTATCCGTTATTAATCAGGTGCAGCGGGATTTGGAATTAGGCACTTCTCTCAGCCGTTTGACACTTCAATCCAATAGACGCGACACTTCGATTGACGACCGTTAGAGAAGAAGTTCTTTAGAGCTCTTTCGTCTATTTGGGAGCCAGTTTCCAAGTCCGGTTTGTTTCTCTTTGATTTTAGTCAGTCGAGATTCCGTAGCTTCCTTCACGGTAGGACAGGTGCAAACAAATCGTTTCCATGCTCGTTACACCTACCTACCTACCTACCTATCTACCTCTTTGGGAACCGCACGAAATCGTTTCCGGCGTGTCTCGAGGTGCACTGTGTAAACCGCGTTTACAGTATATACGGACTGTTTAAATACACCTGAGAACACGCGAGAACTGTCCAAATACACCTGCGCATGGGAGAGCACGGCGGAGGAGGTGACGCGAGACAAGAATAATATTTATTGGCCTGTTTGATGATTTGACAGATTACTTGAAGAGGATGTCCGCAAGGGACGTGAAAAAACACGAAAACCGTGTCATTTTTTTCTTTCGATCCAGGTTGAATCTCATCCCTTTAATTGAATTGCCATGCTGTTATTAATCCTCGAAACGATCAAATCACCTTTCAACATGCGAGATGCGAAACGATTATTCGTCACGCAGCGAACAAAATTCGAGGCGTTGCCTCGCGTTAAAGCTACCTTCTTGTTTATTGTGTTCTTTTTCTCCTGACGCGTATCGCCTTGCTTCCATTGATGATCGCATCTTCGATCGGCGTGGTCGACAAGCAAGTTACCATGAAAAACGCATCTCTTCACCGCCTACGTGCAACAATCGGACGTGTGCGAAAGGTTGAGCACTGTTTATTCAATCACGCACGCGAGTTTGCAGGATCACGTCCCTATACGACCAGCCGGCCGGTCATCATCGACGCTTATGCTTGCGCGCTAAATTATAATGCACCGCTGGCGATTGCACCCTTAGCGCGCACACACACACATAAGTATGCAAATGAGCGGGAACATAATATTTAATGGTTGTGATATTTAATGGCCACCGCGAAAGGCCAGTCGATCGGAATCGGTGGCAATGAACCTCAGATCGAGGCTCCTTTCTTCCGTCATTTTCGTCGATAGTTTCGGCACGATAAGCCGATCTTCGCGCGATCCATCCATCGATCACCGTGATGATTGCCAATATCAGGTGCGGTGATCTCACAACGACGTCATTTCGTAGTTAATGAGGCGATTACATTTTCGCGTCGATGAACACCGGAGCGAGCTATCGGTCGGCTTCTGTGTAATAAGGTAACAAATTTTACGGACAAAATTGCTCTTTCTCTCTCTCTCTCTCTCATGATTTTTTTTAAATTTCTTCGATTTGTTTCCACAGGAAACGAAAACGGCGAGTGATATAAAATAAAATGTGTAATATACGGAGTGTCCTAAAGTCAATGTGTGTGTTGTGTGTTGATATTCAGAATATAAATTCCTGAATTTATTATCAAATTTGTTGCAATGCTTTTTTTAACATAAAAATTATTCCACTTTGATGTTTAGTACTTTACTCTTTTTTTTAAATATATGTTACGAGATATTATATGGTCATGAAAATATTTATAATCGTTTATGACATCGCAATAGATTTATTGAAATCTCTTCCACACAATAATCTAATCAAGGTCAAAATATTCATAGTTTGCATTCTAATGACGAGCTGAGCAACATTGGCGTTCATTATTGTATGAAAGTTGTCCGAGAACGCTGATAAACATGTTTCCATGTCGAAAGGAAAAATTGAGACTTACTTCGATGTCATTAAAAGCAACAGAAAAATCCGCAAGTGTGAAGAAATGCGTTAATGAAATCGCAAATTCCGAGAATACACGTAGCTGCGTCAATATCACACATTTTAGCAAATAGAAATTTTCAGGAAGCCTTTTTCTATTTTCCGGGAAATATTCTATTATATGCGAAATTTTTATCGTTCATGGTTCTTCATCTTTACTGATTTCCAAATAAAAGGTATATTGAGTTGATATATTATGTATGTGATGAATGTACTTTTTGTTTGATATCTTAAGGTGCTTCTTTTATAAACTTGAAAAATTTATGAACCCGAGAATTAACCAAATTTTTCTGTTCATGGTCAAAACACATTTTATTACATTAGAAAAATATCGAGCCAGATCACCGGGCTTTTAGATAAAAATTATCATTTGAAAATCATTACTAATACGTGGAAAAGATGCACATTTTAATTTAATAATTAGTGTCGGAACAATAGAACATTTCGGGATGTTAAATATCAACTGGAATATGTATTTGAAAAACCCTAGATTCCATTGATAAAAATTCTTACCGAATGTTTAAACAAAACATTTACGTTAAAACTTAGAAAAATATCATTTAAAATCGAATTTCTTGTCAATTTAAAAATATGAACATTTCTAAATTTATATATTACAGAAATTGTAATCTTCTTCTTGATCGTCTAATAATCTAATAATAGATTCTAACATCATTTTATCTAATGCTATATAAAAAGTTTGACGAGGATCCTGCTTAAGCATCTGTAAAATACACTCTTATGAGAAAGGAATACTTTAAAATGATAACTAGATGAACGTGTTGCTTGAAAAGAAAGTAATACTCTATACGTTTTATATGCGTGCGGTTTATATTAGCAAACACTCCAACAGTGAATGCATTACAGATGACCGCAATCTCTCATTTGCCCTTTCATTACAATAAATCTATTGAATGTGTGTCTGTGCGGATGTTTAAATCTCAAGTGTACCACCTTGGCTCGCAAATGCGGTTGCGAGCCAAGTCGTGTCGGCACAAACAGGTAGAGAAACGCATCATGTGAGTGGAATAAATGCCTGTACAAAAAGAAAAACAAAATAACAAAATGTTCTTAATGATTTATTTGTGAAAATGTCGACCCTTTTACTGAGAATGTATGCGCTCTATCTTTTATCTAATGCAGCAGCTATTTTTAATTCAACTCATGAATCTTTTTACCTGCTTGATACGATCTTTTCTTCACATATACAATCTGTTCTTATCATCGTGTTGTCGAGAAAATCTTTTATATGATTTGGCAGTGATATATTTATAAGAATATTATTTCACATATTTATAAGAATATTGTTTCACACTATTAAATTTATGTGCAATATATTGAGAGAAATTACAATATATCAAAGACAATCACTTAGCTCATTTTAGTATTTAATAGATACACTTTTCTATTAAATATTTAAAATCGCATGTTGATTCGTTTGACACTACCTTTTTCCTATTAAGAATTTTTTTCCGTCTCGCACGACCAACTAAAAGAGAGCTAACAATTCGATAAGTGTCACCGTCATGGCATTTATTCATCGCGTCGACAGTCGAACACGGTCGAAAAAGGTGGACCCGTAAATTATTCCTGGAACCACTTATGCGGTCCTCTTTTATGAAGTTAATACGATGCAGTTTGGATACTGTCTTGGCTTGGGTCTCGCGAAAAATTTATAATATTTTGATCAATGGCGATCACATCTTTTTACGACGCGAACTTAATGGTCAGCTTCCGACATTCTCGACCCTTCTCATCTCGTTTCGCTCCTGAAATTTCTTTCGTAAGACGACAAAGCATGTCGTCATTCCGTTTAACGGTATGTAATTTAACAAACGGTATGAACATATGATGATAAGAAATGACTTTAATGCACTAAATGCTTGAAAAACTAAATAAATTCTGGAGAAACTTATTTTTTTGTGTTATTATTTTGCGAGCAGTCGGACATTTCTTTATTTTCGCGTTCCATACATCTCATTACTATAATTTCTTTGACAATGACGAAATAAAATGAGAACACTATTGCGCATTATCATTATGCATTGAATGATAATGTGTATCACAGGCAAAAATGTACAAATAAAAATGTATAATAGTCGATTTCCATGAATAGTTTCTATCGAACAAAAGCGATTATCATCATGTGAAAACATGATAATTACAGCCATATCGTGAAACGGCTATATCATTAACCTTTTCACCTAATACATGAATAATGTATATATACATAACAATATATGAATAATGTAAAAGGAAATTAAAGGCATTTGTAGATTTTGTGTGTGTGTGTGTGTGTGTGTGTGTGTGTGTGTGTGTGTGTGTGTGTGTGTGTGTGTGTGTGTGTGTGTGTGTGTGTGTGTGTGTGTGTGTGTGTGTTCTGCCAAAAATGAATCTTTTTACATTTTTATAAACTCAACAAAAATATAATATTTGTAAACAAAAATATACAGTAAATAATATAACAATAATAAAGTATCAAGTTAAAAAAAAACGGAATTTTACCTTACAAAACTGCATTAATTGAAAAATTTGTTAGTTAATTAATTTTAATTGAGTGACTCGTTGTTTACTTCTAAATTATAATCCCATTTATTCAAGGAGATTAGTGCAACTGATCCTAAGTGACTACCGATCTTTAATAACATTGACGCTAATGAAGAAGATCCAAGTGGTCAACATTGACTATGATTGATCGTTTTAATGCTTCTTACTGTGATCTACGACAAGACTTTCAAATGCATATTTGCTTAAATTTTTAAGCTTATTAAGTAGTTACAACGCGTGTGGAAAGTAAAAGAAAGAAAACTAGACAGAAGTTATACGAAGGTGTGCTTATGGTTAAAGATCAGCTTCTAAGGATCGACCAACCAAAGTTAGCATTCTACGAAGTTTATGCTTTAGGAGTAATTATGGTGGATCGTTGTTCGTTAAAAGTAACGTCCGATCGCTTTTAATCGCAGGCAGCCTCCTACAAGCTATTTACTACTCAAAGCTTCAACCCAATCTTAACATCTACCGTGACTAACAATTATAAAATAATTGCGTGTGCACAATTGCAAAATAATCATCATAATGTTTAGAGAAAGTTTGAGAAGTCAAAAGTGTCTATGAAATATATTTCTGAGTTTAATTGTTCGGCTTCCAATTTTGCAAAGAATTTCTTTCGCAATAAACTTATGGTAGTTTAATTCTGGTTTTCAATTCTAAAAAACAATCTCTCTCTTTCTCTCTTAATAAATTTATGTATCTCAAAGTAGTTACATATATCGGATATTAAAAAATTAATCAAAATTTTATTTGTGACATACGCTATCATTTTGCAAATCGCAGAATTAAATACGTCGAAATAAAAAATAAAAAAATTACATATTTTACTAGAGCATGTTTAGAGAGTAAATTTGAGTGAAGAGAGATAATTATGACTGAAGTGCCGACAATGTGATGGTAAGGAGAACCCCTGAACCTGATAGCATCGCTTTCATGGGTCGCGTTTACCGAGTTCATCCTAGGTCCAAAGGCGTCTATGGCATACATCAATCTTCGCGAACTTCTATACCTCGATCGTGTCCTGTGTAAATCCGCGCCGATCATCAATTTCCCACAACCGCCGGCTTAAACGTATCCATCTATGAATATGTGAGTGTGTGCATGCTGCGTGTATACCTCTCGAATCGCTCACGCCGCCTTTGTGCCGCGTCCGGTTAATTTGTAATGGAGATGGAAGCTGCGGAGATACGCACAGCATGCACTGTATCATGATACATCATTGACCGTATTCGACTTGAACATCAACGGATCGCCGAGGTAGCTCCGATGTCAATTGCGGCGTTTAAATCACGCTGATTTTTCATCGCAAGTTAATCGAACAATGATTCGCAAAGTGTTCCGTTAGCGTAAATTAGTTTTTGAATAATATCTACTTATGGCAAAATAAGTGTCATTTTTTAGTAAATATATATTTTCTTTCATTAATCTTCCACGTTCTCGTTTTCTCTTCGAATTCTTCGAAGAGGTACATTCGATAATCTTAACTGTCGCCATTCTCGTCGAACAAGCGCGTGGGGTCGCTGATAAAGTGACGTTGCCTTGCTGCAAACGGTGATAAACGAGCGTCGGATTCCAATGCTCCGCGAAGTCCACTTTGGAATCTCGATTGATAATAGTTGCGAATAAACGATTGATAATTGTCATGGATAAACGATTCACCGAGAAAGACTGACACAACTTTTATAAATCTGGAAGCTGAGAGACATCGTGGTTCGACCGTCATTCGACAGAAGACTTAACTCTTGCGATAATTATCAAGCAGGACGAAAGAAACGGGAAGCGGCAGATGACGGTGCAAGATAAGAGACGGGATTTAATTACAAATATCGGTCACGGAGAGTCGTCGCGCGCGAGCGAGAAAAAGAGAAGAAGGAATCCAATTATCGGGATTCAGCGTGAATATCTGGACATGGCCGACAGACACAGATCACGCGTGTGATATCATCAGGATAATATCATCGATACATCGACGAATTTACGATTAATGTAGCTGACCTAGAAAATGTATAATAATATAAAAAAAAAATCATCGGACAAAAATTTCAATCACTATTTAAAAGTCGAATGCATAAGTTATTGTAGCGTAAATATTTTATTATATAATTATACATATTCTATATTATTATATAATTTAAATGTAATTGTAAGAGTGAATTTATGAATTTATATTAAATAATTTTGATATCTAAATTTAGATGTGAATAAAATGTAGATCTAAATAAAATGTAAATTAAAATCAAGAATTCAAAATCATGACTAAATCTTTATAACGCTTCGAGGATGTAAAAGTATATTACAAAAATAATTGATGATCAAACTTAACGATGATTTTCTGCAAGACTGTTGTTTGCAGGTAGGTCTGACAGACAACCGACGCTTTAAATTTAGCCTATTGCGTAAGTACATCGTATTTAAAAACGCGCTCGAAAACCCTGAAGACAGTTGTCGTCGCTCTTGCCCGTAATTGCTGCACCAGGAAGCGCGCGCGACAAAATGGAGGAAAAAACCCGCTCCTGCGGTCTTTTAGCGACCTGGAGTGTTGTGTGCCACGATGTCGTGGATGACAGTGCTCGACTTCATGCGGATTCTGAAAGCGAACTCGGCTGCTGTAAAGTGCTCGGCGCTAATGGCGGAAGCGAGACGATTACAAATGCAAACGATTATTGCATCCATAAGCATGTGATGTGTAGGGTGGACATATTTGCGTGAGCTAACAGGGAGTTCAAAATACTAATGGAATTATCTGTCTCGATGATGCATGCAGGATCCTTCGCGACGTACTCGCTTCCAATATTTTGCTATCATAATCTCTCTACATGTCTTTATTGCACAGGTGAGAACCGTTCTTACGTTATTCGAAAGACGAGTGTTTTCTCTCCGCTTCTGTTTTAACTGTTATCAATCCTAAGATTTTCTTCAATGACAATCTCTTTTCATACTACTTTACAAAGCACTCTAGTAAGAATTCATCTAAAAATTTATGATTTTTGTTAAAAATTTTGTCAAAACTTTTGTTGTACCATAACGTAAAATAAATTTTAAACGTCCTACATATTTTATATTAAATGTTGCATAATATTTTATAAGTTACTTCCATAATCATAATTCATAATCAGTTCTATTTATAATTAAGCTTTGATAATATTACCGTAGTTTCGGAGAAATTTTCTTGTCACGATGGACTCGATAATTTAAAAGTCGCTGCACCTGCACACACAATTTCCAAGCTGATTGCCCTCGAGTGTTTTACCTCATCAGTGAAATCATTTTTCAACGAACTGTAAATCGTTCTCACGCACATCGGCCAGACTCGTCAGGAGGGCGAGTGTTCGTGCCCCAAGGATTAGGAATTACTCTACTCGGTCATTATCCCCGGGGCATACCACGATCCCTTCCTGTGCACTCTCGCCGCTCATCATCCGCGAACATTTTGCGGCATCATCATCGTACAACGTCACGAATACATGACCCACGTACACGGTTCGCCACGGCTATTACTATTTGGTGATGAATACACAGGTGGAGAAACAGATGAAGATCGCACGTTTAACGGTAGTAGATCTTCTGGCAAGAACGTTTAGAGAAACTCCGTCAAGGCAGGGTTTTCTATCAAATTAAAAATTATGATCTATCCGTTTTAATTGTTGATCATAAAAAATTGAACTTTTCAAATATATTAATTATTTCAAAAAACCTCGAGCGTAATTTTTCCTACATGATAATCCGTGGCGAATACGAAGATTGCAACTGTTGTCGCTAACCGATCGCATTTTTACGCACGTGGATGCGTACACTACCGAGGCACGAACGAGCCGGCTACTTGGCGTAGCGGTAAACCATGCGACGTACAGCAAGTCCCTGCGTATGTATCTTGGCATACGTGGCACGAAAAAAAAAAGAGAGACTCAGATTTATCACCTCCAAGCACGTCTCTAATCGCTAGCGTACTACGGGCCTACGTTCCATGTAATATATTAGCATCCGTCGTCAGAAGAAAACAACTTATTCCCGAACTGAAAACTCGCAGAGGCAAGGGCTAAGCTGATTTTCGATTTGTGAACCGTAAGTTATTAAAGTTTACAGGAGATTTAACATGATTTTAAAATGTGTGGCTAATATAAATAACTACTTGCTTAAAAAATTAGCTTAAAGAAAATGACATCACTATGACATGATTCGCGGTTGATCATATGTAACCATTGGTGAGGATTCTGCGGTTTCGTTACCGAGATCAAGGCAATTCAAGCTTAGTGTTAGTCTTTCTTAATGACCACAATAGTCGCTTGCTAATTTATCATAAATTAGGAAACCGCAGTACATCATTAAATAATCTCAGTAATCATCATGCTTATATTGTAATTGTTAATTGCATCATCACATCACAAAGTTAAAATGCTTTTATTAAAAAATCGGAAAAAATTTCAAGTACTTCTAAATACTTCTTTCCAATTAAATATACATTACTCAAATTTGTTTATAATTTAATCATAGAGTATATGTTACGTAAGTAAATTATTGTGGTTGCAAAAGAAGGAACTTTCTTGACTTTGAGATAATTCTTAAATTAAGATATGACAAATAATCATGAGATCTTTGATATCTTATGATTACGATTATTAGTGTCACTTAACCGTTGCGTAAGAAGATACATTGACTTTTAGATCGCGGTAAAGTTCGAAAAGGAAAATATAAAATATGATGCTTCAATATAATTTGCGCATAAAGCTATAATTAGAATATATTACACTTGTCTAACTTGTCAATGATTTATTTATTGAAAAGTCCACATGTTGCTAGTCATCTGGGCTGATGTCTCATTAAGATCATCAAATCTCATTAAGTCAGAAATGCAATTAATCAATGGATATCACACGAGATAATAATGTCCAAATTCGTCATCGTGCCTCGGATATCTCATTCTGTCATAAATTGACATTGATTGACCGGAGAAGTCCGCTGGATCCGGATTTAATTAACTTATCGTTTGACGACATTAGTCATGGGTAACTTTCATCTCTTCCGAAGTGTCTATTCGTGATTTATAGAATCACGCGTTGTCTTCGTTTCTCAGACAACGATTAAAACGATTTCACAGTGCGGTTTTAGCCATTAAATTATCGCAAAATCGTGCGAATCATTTGGATTACCAAGTAACGGCAGAATCACAATTGTAATCACTCTTGTAATTATGCGAATTACTATTCCACTATTTTTCCTGGCTCATGGAGATTTATCTCTCAGGCTTGAAGTTAATTCGCTTAATTCAGCGATACATGTCACAAGCTTGATAGATGGTTATGTCTGCTTCTACTAGGTGAACATATAAATCTGTGTTGGCGTTGTTTTTGCCAGACGGAGTTAGTAAGACGCAGTCGCCGAGAATCTCTACGAGAATTCCGCGAGACTGGAAAATCGAGATATACTGCGCTAACGAGATACACGCGGAAAATGAGTCGACACACGTGCTCCGCGTTATATTCGCACGCGATCGTGGAAGAGCGCCCAAGGGCGCATTACCGTCACGGAAAAAGATGATGGAAGAAAGTGTAATTGTCGACAAGAAAATAAATGTTACATCGCGTCAAAGTACCTGCAAGCTTGCCTTATTTACACCGTAATTACTGCATAATTAACATCGAAAAATAGTACCTTCTATCTTTTGTACTTTTTTGCAGATTCTTTAATCTCTCTAAATCCTTTTAATACGATTCAATTTAATTCGGATCAAATCAGAACAAAATTATAGTATAATAGCATTAATAGCAACAAAAATTGAGTAAGTAATATAGGATCCAAAGAGAATTTCTGTACAATGGAATATGTTGCGTTTAATATAGAACAAAGAAATTAATATGGAACAAGAGAGATGCAAGTGTTAATTATACTAATTTTCGACTGGAAAGTCGAGATTAACACGATAAAATATCCTGTTTTTTAATTTTACATGTGACGAGCTCGCTGCAAAGATGCGAAGAATATATTCAAAGTATCATAACGAGCTTAAAACCAACGTTTGATACATATGTAGAGTACGGTACAATAAATACACATCAATAATAGTATTGTAACATGCACGTGTATCAATATATTTATCGTATCACATTATTCTATAGTGAAATACACATCAATAATAATAATTTCTGTAGAAATTTGAATCTTACACAGGAATGCGGGTAAGCGAGATTTACAGAAATGACGGGAATATAAATCTTATATAGATAATGTCCGAATAGTATGAAATCATCGACGTTCAACTATATGAAAGAGATATTTTTCTCGAAAACTAATATTCCGGGATTTTAGAAAATAATTGCGTCATATACTTAAATGTGAAGATCGATCAATAAAAACCAAATTCGAAATTTTAATATGCTTCATTAATATTTAAATTTAAATTAAAGTAGAATAAGATAATCACACTTGCGATAATCATACGTAATTCAACAGATGTACAAAAAAATGTGATAAACAAGTTATACTGGAACTACAATTCGAATCCAAGGAATTTAAATGTACCTTCGTGTTTCCATGAAATTTGTTGGACCTTGTTTGCAGGTGCATGAGCCTTGTAACTCGTCTTTAATATTACAATCAAATTACACGATTCTGACGGAAGAGCGTTCGACGAGCGGCAAAAGGCCTCATTTTTCTCCGCTAACACTATCCTCTTTCTGTATTTTTATCGTCTTAAATTGGCCAGTTGAAATCACTTATCTCGAGGTATTGAGTAACCCTTTTCGTATTTTTTGCAGGGAGGTGTCAAAACTCACACGAAACCGGCGAACACGAAGAAGCGAACGGTTGTCAACCCAACAGCGGCAATTTAACAGGAGCGCGTGTAAATGAGGACCGATTCGGATAAAAAGAAACGATCGTGAAAAAGTGCGACCACACACTCATGTTATTCAGATGTGTTGCGAACGCCGAAACGACGTCGATGATGATGGGGAACATGCACAATTGTCACGATAACACGTGGTTGGAGAGACGCATGTCTCCATGCGCGGATTCTTTCATGGAGGTACTATTATGTTTCTCCCATCGTTTGCTAATGGGTCCTGATGTGGAATGGATACAGTGACGGACGGTATTTTCGCGATGCGACAACTGGTTTCGATGTCGATCACTCGACCGTTACATTTTAAACACCGCAATACAAAGGAAAGCAAAAATAGTGATTCGCGTGCAATTTAAACAATTAAAAATGACGGGTAAACATTTAAATACAATTTAAAAAAGATAAAAACCAAGTGATATCTTTCGTTGCCGCAATTAATAAACAAGTTTCGGTTCCATACCATACACAAGTTACTTAATAGTAAAGTAATAAATATCGAGTAATAAAGTCATTTCAGTTTTCTATGAGAAGCGAATGCTAAAGATAAGAATCTCTGATAAGCTCTACGTTAATTTTAAATGTAGATATAAAGAGGAGTCGTTCAAATTCATTCAATCGTGATTTCACTTTTCCGTGAAATTGCGTCGCTCGTAATTCGATTCTCTTGGATAGTTCGATTAAGACATACCTGACCGTCATGACCCAGACTTTTACGAGCCAAGAGATTTACGATCGGCCAGAACCTTCAACATCGCTACGTTCCTCACACGATTAGATGCGTCTTTCAAATTGAGCCAGTGGCGTGTAAGATGGACACGGAAATCAACACGATCGTTAATTTATAGAGCCGTCCAAATTCTACGATCAGTAAACTGATGACATATTATCATATTAGAAAAAGAAACTAGATAATTTGTAAGACGACAAAAATGTTAAAAACGTCGATAAAAACGACGACGTGATTATACTAATATCGTTAAAAACAATTTTCTATCATCAGAATTTCTATTATCAAAATTATGTCACGTTCTATTCAATTAAGCGTACATTAAATATATTAATTTACATAATTAAACGCAAAGTTCCTAAAACACATTATTTAGTGATAATTTATAATTGATGGAGATTTATATTTATGCCTTGCGTCGACCGAGTCGTGTAACAATAAAAAGTGAATATAAAAATAATCAATCTAGGATTTTTAAACAAAACTAGAAAACGTGATTAAAAAATTTAATTTTTCAATTTTGCCTGTTCCTTAGATAAAATTATTTATTAAGTTAAATTTGGAATTACTCATTGTCAGAATCTGGCTCGCAAATGCTTTTTCAAGTTATTTTAATCCCCCACTCGGATTCTCGTTGAGTCACGGTAAACTTAACTTATGTCAACGCAGGTATTTTAATGAGACAGAGAAGAAGATTTCAGGGTACGCTTGGTTATCCAGTTGACCATTATATAAAGTGTCTCAAGTTGTTGGCTACATTCCAGTTATGCATACAGCTCGAGTTAAGAAGAATGACAAGTTTTAATTATTTATTACGACATTGAAAATATTTAATTCAAATGTAATTTACTTTGTAGTCATGAAAGAGACTACCGTGAAAATATGACCGTTATTAATTCCGATCCCATATAATTTAATTTATTGCTATGTATATCATCGAAAAGCTACAAGGATTGAAGCTATAATAAAATAAACAAAAAGTAACGGTTCAGTACAAAATTGAGCAAGAAACATGCGTGCTTGATCTCGTGTTACTTCTGCTTTTGAAAAGGCAAGAGCATCAGTATTATAAGCATCACGGACACTTCGGGGAACGAAGAAATGAAGAAGGAATCGCTCGGTATGACGGGGTGAAGAGATCGAGAGAGACGGAAGAAAAATTAGGGAGGCAACGGACCACCACGTCGTACGTGACACTCGAGTGGAGAAATATTTACACAACTGTTCATAATGCGACGCTGCCAGCGAACGTCCGATTTGTGTCGTGAATTGATCGTGGCACGCAGCGTAGCTGGAAATTCCGATGAAAGTGAATAACGCTTATCTCTACCGCCAATTATCGCTGAAACAATCCGAACGTTCCGCCACAGGCTGAATTTAACTACATAGATGAGTTTTGTTTTTCAATTGTAATCATGAGAAAGATATATGTGAAATCTTGATGAAGATTTAGCGATAAAAGTTTTACACTTGAGCGTTAATTTGAAGTTTTTTACAATGCATTATCCTAGATAGCAAGCTTATTTATCGTTATTTTGATGTCAAATGTTATCATACAGTTTAAGTTGTATTCAATTTAGTATCCAAAATAAATCTAATATATATAAGTACAAAAATATTTGATTTGATATATTTAACATGTAAAACATATTTAAAAATGCATATTTCTAATTAATTTAATAATGCATATTTATTAAAAAAACAAGACTTGTGTATTAGTTAATAGAATAGAATGACAGTTAAGGATCAAAGTTAAAGGTCGGTATAATTTTAAGAGGAAGATCTTGATGGATGTGCGCAAAAGATTATTGAAAGATCACGGCTACATATTCCAATCATGGTATACATGCTTCGTACAATATCGATACATTGATTATGGCGTGTTACGTGTTACTGATCACACGTCCTTCCTTCCTGCGATATGTTTGCGAGTATTTTTCGTGACACGCCGTACCTCCGAATTACGCAATGCGCTCAAGCAGATCGAACGAAAAATTAGTTTTCCGCATTGCTGGCTATCCTCACTCAAAGCCCGTCAAATTAGTGCGGCTGGCAAAAGGTCGGGCCGCTTTTAAGCGGAGAGAAGGACAAGTTGATTATCCGTAATTCAACCAGCGCAAAAATCTCAACCGTGTGCTCCTACCTCGGAGACAAAGACGCGTGGACTGCAACATCGAGCCGCCACGCCGCCGATTATTATGCGCAATCCCGTCGCTACAAAAATCCGCGGGTGCCTTACGGAAATACAAAGTAGAGATCTCTTATCTCCTTTCCTTCTCTCGGCATATCTGCGACCAATTATCCGCAATCTACGACGACGATACTAACGGGCGCGTTATGGAAATACACGTCATCAACTCCTTGAGGGCGCGCACTCGGGTACACGGATTGAAAATATCTTCTCACAAATATGCAACCTATGCACGATCAATTTCTGAGCTATACCGGTGTATGAAAAATACACTAATCTCGTTTGTTACCAGAAGGACGAAAGCTGACTTAATTTTAGTAACTTTTGGGGACATATCATGGAGATCATAATACAATCTTCAAGCGATACTTTAAATCACACAATTGAACTCTATTTCTTATGCTACACGTATACAAAACTATTATTCAAATTACTTTTTTCTCTCAATAATCTTGCTGTTTACATTTAGCAAAAATGTGACAGAAAAACACGACGTTGTATTAGTTTGCGATTATATCGCTTTTGAAGTTGTGAAGATATTGTAAGCATAAATTAGTATTATATCTAGGTTAAAACAATCCGTTTTCCTTATGTGTGCATTAAAAAAAGATTCTGATCTAGAAAAAAAATAATTGCTCTAGAATAATAATTTGCATAAATATTGATGCAACTTAATTTTAAATGCAAAAATGGTATCAAAATGGTCCAGACACTCTCCAATCGCCAATATATACCTGCTCGGGGCTTGAAAAAACACAATATCGATAATGGATAGAACTTTAAGTTACATGGAATCTCTCTTGGTATGTGCAAAGTACACCTGTTATTGCACAAAGTAGACATTTGCTCGAATTATCATGCATGCCGTGCAGGCATGCGTAACCGGAAAATGACTCGGGACGTTTGCATAACTCTCGGTCATATGTTTCCTTCCCGCGTCGAGGAATCGCCCAAGGAGATCCGGTGCTTCTCCTGCGTTTATCCTTCTCGAAGATCCACGAGGTCGTCGTCGGTGATTTGCATCCACGACGCGGTCGGAGCATTTGTTTTTCCTCGCCGAGCGAGTACGTGGTCTGTCTATTAGCCGTAAATCATAGCTCATGAAAGCACTTGAGCGAGTAGTATGATGAAAGTAACAGTTTACTTGCACTTATGCGCGAACGTGTAAAGTGGAGCGTGCGAGCGCGATGTAGTAAAAGCATCGTGTTCGGTTACTCATAAAGTCAAAACTCTTTAATCGAGACATATCGCTTCTATGAAAAAATATCTCGATAAAAAAAAACAAGAATATGAATAATAAATTGCTTTTCTTTAAATCGATATTAACTGTTTGAGGTTTATGTTGTACCTCATCGAAAATATCAAAATATATGTGTGATGTATTTAAATTAATTTTTAAAAATAACATGCGAAGTATATGGGATGTAGTGGATGTACATGGAATGTAGTATGAAATTTTGTGAGTGATGTATATTCAGTTTCGAAATAGTTTATATATTTAATGTATGTATATATAGTGTATGTATGTATGTAATAGTGTATGTATTTAGAGATCAATTTTAGCAACGTTTCTGATAAAGTTTTAGAATCGTTCCTGATCTGAGCTTTAAAATTACTAATAAAAAATACTTCATATTAAAATACTTCATATTAATCTCATCTTCAAGAATAATTCGTTAATTAAAAATCTGTTTCTTTAAGATTATGTTTGTGCAAAAACGGTCATTAGATCGTTTTGTGCCCGCTTTCTGCATACTTGTTCTCTCCATACTTAATCATGCGTCCCGTTTTCGAGATCAGAGGTTCTTCTACATCGTCGGTCACGAGCATCGAAGTAACTTCCTGATTGGCTCTGGTCCGATGCCAAACCGTTTTCCGATCGACCAATAGCGGCGTCCGTTCCGCTCTCGGGGTTAACGCATTCGCGATCGTTTAATGTCATTACGCAAGATGCATCCATGATGCACCAATACATGCGATGGAAGGAGGAAAAGAGGGGTATCACAGGGTAAAATGCAACGGATGCACGCACGTAGGCCGGCAAATCCTGCGTTGTGAGAGCCAAACTTTTATCCGTGATCGAAAACGTATCGTGTGTGTCTTTTTTCAGTTCCATCAAAATGATGCACCAGCTGGCTGATTGATATCGACCTGGTCATGAATTCGTGGAGATAATCGTGGATTACGGGGAATTGCCCAAATTCTATCCCGAATATTTCGAGAATCTAATATTAAAAATCTAATTTTAAGAATAATCCTATTTTATTCAGGAATATATAATAATTCACTAGTCATATAAATAATTTTTTCAAAGTTGAATGATTTCATATTTTAATTATCATTTCTCTAATCTTCTATCATACAGTTCATATTTGCCGTCTATTAAGCGGTAACAAAACTTGAATCTTTTCAAATTAGGAAAGGAGTAGATATAATTCATTCTATACCGAACATATATCTTATTTAAAATGAGACAAAAGAACTAGTTGCAGTACTAACAAATACAATTTATTTCTGCATTGAGTACAATGCGGCATTAATGAAGTAACAGTGGAATTATAGAATTAACTATCCAATTATACAAACGGTACTTCACGAAGCTCCTTATCAGCCTGTTTCGAAAAAAAAAGAACTGGGAGATTATTACCATCTGCTACCAATCGACCGTCATTAAGTTGCACACGTCAAAATTACATTGCCAGAACCGGGGAGTACGATCTTATCGAATTATTCCGAAAGGCCGCACGTAATTCCCGCAGCGCGAGCTGTAATAAGATAACCCCGATACGTATCTGCGACTGATGAGCGCGTAACGAGGCAGTGACGTTGAAAGAAGATATTTCTTTAGTTAACAGATAATCCAAGCTGCTTAGAGCTGGCACGTTTACCGGAGGGGAACAGCCCGAGGCAACGAATATGACGCGCGCGTTGATACGGTTATAAAGAGCGGTGTAAAGGACCTATAAGTAAAGGATCCGGGATATTAAAGGTTCTTAACCGCCAGGTGAGCATAAACGACGCCCCGATGAATTTCGTACGATAATGAGCCGCTATTCGCAAACGCGAGCGTGAGGAGTTTATTATGAGGCTAATTGAGTAAGCGATCACCCGTGCTCCTCTCACGCTCCTTCGCCTCATCACACAACGCGATTTGCGTAATAGTCCCGATCACATTCGCTGAATAGCTAATACGCCCTTCGTGCATTACGTACGAAGCATAATTTCCGAGCGGTCGAATTGAGCGATCTCGCCCCTTATTACGATAGTTTGTATCGAAATGATGAGCGTCAATAAATACCTTAGAAACTATTAGCATATGTATGAGATACTTAAAAACTAAAGTGCATTAAAATAGAGAAAAATGGATAAGATTATTTTGAACAGATTTTTGTGGGAGCACAGTGGAAAATACTTTTCTCTTTAATCGTGTTTCTTAAATGAATGACGAAAACCATTTTATCGGTATTAGAAAAACATTAACAGTTTACATATACAAAATATGAAACTTTTTAAGTAAAAATAGAAAGCTTCTGAACAATCGCATAATAAATTAACAAAATATGAAATCATCTATCTTTAAAAAATCGTTCATTTAATAAATCATCCTTTCTTTAAACATACCATATGTAGAGTAAGATTAGATTGCTTTCTAATATTAAGTTCTAAAATTATTAATGCTCATTTTGTCGATTTGTTTCATTAAAAAACCGGATATATTGTATCTGTTCAAAATAATAAATATACAATAAGTTTCATTTCTTTGTTATTCCGAAAGAAGTTAGCTCTGAATTTATAAAAAATATTATGATTTATCTATTATCGATGTATGCTCGGGCTACTAGTTTTATGATATTGAAAATTGATGACTCCTAGAAGAGAAATCTTAAATTTCGAGCCTTTTGGCGAGCCAACATAAATTCTCGATAAACAGCATAATCGAGAATTTATGTATCTTTATATTGCTTGCAACTTCCAGGTTCGTTAATGCATTAATTAAAGTGACGTTAATCCTGTAATCGTGATGACAAGTTTACAACCAATCACTCATATTCTCTTTTTCCAGTAAAGCTGATTTTACACAGGTGGATTTCTTACTATATGAAAATCTCGTAAAAATCGAAAAATTTTCTAATCCATATGATGGAAAAGGAGCAAAGAATTTTAATATAAAGACATAAATGGCTAAATAATATATAATAATATCTAATGTATAATTTTTACAATTCAATGAGCATAGAGATACGATTAATCTTTCTTCTTCAAGAAGAGAAAAATTACAATTTCTTTAATAGATGTTAAATCTATATCAAGGCTTTAACGATTTAAAATAAAACTAATAATAATTGTCGATGTTAAGAAGAAAAAGATTCATTTAACAATCGATTTCAGACCCATGAAAGAGAATAGAGAAATTGATCAAAATTAGTTATAGCTGACTGATTATAAAAATCTCAAGAGCAAATTTTGAGCGCAAATCTCAAATGAGATGAATTATCGAGCGCTTCACATTCACGTTGACCATTAGGCAATTTTTTTTTCATTTAAATTTGTGGCTTATTGTGTAAGAGCAAGGGCCTAATTTAAAAGACAATTCTGGTTGTTCATGTTTCTCTCGAA
This sequence comes from Crematogaster levior, assembly GCA_901521435.1. Classification (NCBI taxonomy): domain Eukaryota; kingdom Metazoa; phylum Arthropoda; class Insecta; order Hymenoptera; family Formicidae; genus Crematogaster; species Crematogaster levior. The sequence goes on along the minus strand of CABEGB010000688.1, from coordinate 243,434 downwards.
TTTGGCTACGTTGCTTAACACTTTTTATTAGCAATAATCGGAATATTACTCTTTAACGATGCCTCAGGAATTCGCTTGAGATCTGGGAGGTGAGCACTAAAGCGGCATTAAAGCTGCGAATGACATCGAAAGCCACGCGATTTATGACATGATATATTCTCGCGCAAAGAAATTAAGTACCTGTGCATCGACTACAAAACAAGAAAAAGGTAGTTGAAATGTGCAGATACATATATAATACGAATCAAGCAGTCGCTGGCTTTGTGTGGATGACGAGAAAGATTCCTTTGGAGCGAGAATGAGAAATTAAATATGTAAGTGTAATATCCAATAAAGAAAGATCGCAATTTAAACATGTTGTTTCGAGGTCGTAAGGTACAGATCATTAATTTCATCAAGTTTTATAAAAAAAATAAAGTTTATCTAATCAATTAATACATATTAAATGAGAGAGGGAGGGGGGATTTCTACATGTAAATAATCGACTTTTCCACTTGATTTCCCCAATTTGTATCTTAACTACTTAACTAATTTGTAAACAAATGTGTACATATAAATCTATTTCTCCGTTCTTTTTTATTCATAAAATAAAATTGTTTTAGTCACTCTTGTCCAATTGGATGACCTCACGTATTCACTAAATCATCGAAAAGCCGAAAAATAGCTTCAACAAACACGAATGGTGAAACGAAATCCGTAAACGTAATATACTCGTTATCATCAATATACTCGTTAAACTGCTAGGTGAAATAATAGATAAATTTAATTATAAATGCGATATTAATTAATGCGAAAAGTGGATTCGAAGCGGGCCTACCATCTCGCTATTCCGATTTTTAACATCGTCGTTTATACGTATGCATTATTCCTAGAATATCCGGCAGCATCGTTAAAACAGTAATTAACGTGACTCGTGTCGGCGGTTCATCGTGAAATAAGGAGATATCAATACACCCGAAGCATGCTCGTGCGATCATGAAAAAAAATTCACTAGAAAGCGATAATGATGTACAGCAGCAAAATTATATTCTGATCTTGAAAGATACGTCAAGCACAAGAATGAGGAGATAAATTAATATTTTTTTATTTTGACCACGTTAATCTCGTTTATACCCGGTATCAGTATCAAAACTAATGAATAAATAAACACGCTCGAACGTGTTTGCTGTTACACTTACTGTTATAATTTCTTTTTTTTTTACATCCGATTAATCCCACCCTTAAATAAAAAATCACAATATCTTGCATGGAATAGCGCGATCATACTATTTTTTGTCATGATTGCCATCGTTACGCCATGTCAGATAACTGTTCATTTTTTAATTAAGATTTATGCAAGATTTATCAATAATATTTATACTGACAGAATCCTCGTCTTATTACATTAAATATGTATTTTAAATATGTGTGTATTTTAATTATTTACTGTGTAATGTCCATCATGTACAATCGAAGCGCTGTAATTTTATGGCGCTACCGCAGAATTCTTGAATTAATTTAAAATTAATTTATAATTGTTACTTCTGTTATACACTTATGTTATACTTTTTACAATAAAAGTTACTATTTTATGGTAAAATAATAAAACAAGTACGAAATAGTTTATTAATTAATAATTAATTAATATATCGTCGTTGATCTAAATCTGAATTTTAAAATCAGATATATATATATATATATATATATATATATATATATAAAAAGCTTCTAGAAACGATAAATAGTAGATTTTTCTTTTTTTCCAAGCACGACATCGTCTACGTAGAAGATTTGAGTAGAATTTTTTAGAATTTATTTGAATTTATTAGGATTCTCCGTAACAGGTGCCCGAAGCTGCAGCGCGGTATGTATTACGATGTTCCGAATGACCGGCAGCATGCGTGACATTCCGCCAAGGCAAGAAATGGTTAAATCTAACTTATGGACGCGGCGGAAGTCTGTACTTTTCAGTCGGATACTGCCTACAACGGTACGGAAATTATGCTGGCGGCGCGTTCAGAGGGAAGGAATTCGCCGTTTACGCTTCACGAACCATCTTATTTTCTTCCGTCATCATTGCGATCTAGCAGAATTCTATTTCACATTTAATGTTATAAAGCATGTGTTAATGAACTTAACTTGCCGACACTTACATATAATAATAAAGTAAAATAAAAAAATATATCATACAAAAAAATGTACTTTTTTGTAGAATTTTTTAAATAAGAAGCGACGTTTTACGTTCATTACATAATTTTATATGTATTTATTTTTAATTACTGTCAAATGTAATTCGTCACCAATGTCTTATATTAACAAATAAATATAAAGGATTGGAAGATCCTATCATCTTTTTTTAAAGGTACTTAGAACTTTTATATTCATTTTTTCTGATGTACAAAAATTATGTACAAAATTATGTACAATGTTATGTATTCGAAGCAACGGTAAACTGTATGAATCGGTAAAGACTGGATTCATTAGGCGTATGCACTCCTCTTCAGGCAGTCACCTGTATCTTTTCAGGGCCGTTGCGCTTACAGCACATTCGTTTCATTCACGTCTTACACGGAGAATGCGTATTCTGAGAAGACAAGCGTTTCTGGTACAATGATGCACAACTCGTGCATTCCGATAAAAAAGAATTCCCCATAATCTTCTTTTTTCAATTTCTAATTAGCGCAAAGTATTCAAAATTAAGGAATCTTGACAAACTGACAAAAACTAATCTAATTCCCCATTATCTCATCACCCATTTAAATTTAAATAAACAATTATATATATTATATATATTTTTATATATATTATTATAAATAATGTCCTGTTGCTTGGGACATTCTCTAATGTCAGACTGTAAATCGATTAGTTCCGTTTACTCACTGAAGTGATTTAATAAAACGCTTTTCAACTCACAGCCAGTCAATAAAGTGCAATTTAGTGATTGATTGTATGAAGAAAATTAAGAAAGATGTGCATCACTGGCACGGTTTGTCACATGACACGTGACAAACTAGTCAGTTCACGAGTATACGATCTTAGGCGTGTACCTCTCAATTACCTTCAGCTATGTACGCTAATTTATTTGACATCGGTCATGCGGCCTCAGAACTGCACGTAGAAAGCGTTAGTAGTATCGCGGAACCAATGCCATAGAGATGCTTTGCGTCTTCATTCAATCAAGGAAACAATCGATGAAGTTGCGTGGCGAGATGGACATAACGGGTACCGGATGGCTATCATTGTTTAGCATCTGGTAAGAAATACTGACTGCTAGTTATAATAAACAATAGTTTTCAACAATAGAAAGATGCTTGAGGATATAGCGAACATCGGCTAGTATTTTCAACTAATTCTTTTCTGCACAATTTTGTTAAAACATGTATAATTTGCAATAATATTAGCTAAAGTACAATCATTAGTGCAGCATTTTCGTACAAAAATATATCTAACGCTAAATAGATCAGTCTAATAATGATTTAACTTATATATCTTCACGAGTGCTTTTATACAAACATAACAAAAAAATATCTATCGGAATTGTATGATATATGACACAATGTCAATGACATGAGTACAATTAAATTTTCTTTTCTTGTTCATATTAACGCTTTGTTATATCGACGATCGAGCCGCGCCAAGTAGCAGCGGTGCACGTGTGGACTCATCGGACCATAGTAAAACTCACTACACCAGTGTAATAATGGTCCAATAATTAATATTTATGCCCTGCCCACGTGGCCATGACGCTTCCTTTGCCATATATTAATTCTAACATAGTTGTATCCGCATTATTCACGCTTCGCGTCTTATTAAAAACACGATCGCGGCTCCTTTCAGAGAAAAAAAGGAGAGGGAAGAGAGAGAGAGAGAAAATTTTACTTTTTTTATGTAGCTTTTTTTATGTAGCTTTTTTTATGTAGCTTCTTCTCGTTATTCTGGATTTAATAACCTTCGTTTTGTTGATGCATATCTCTGTCCGAAATAACTTCATCTCGCGATTGCTTGTTCCTTCCCGCTTTTCTTATTCATCTTCGATCATAATTATCGATTTAACTTCGATGAAAACTTCGAAATTTTAGGAGAAACGATGGAATCTCATGTGTATGTATGATACATATATATATAAATTTAAAACAATTTTTGAAAACAAATAAGTTCGCGTTTTATGTTCTAGACTAAACAGTCATCATTTTTCACTATCTATATCTGATTTTCAATAAATATTGGAAATTAGACAGAAAATATCCTGTGATATCTTAATAGACTTAAGTTTTTTCTGTAAAATTTGAGTGCTCGAGTTAAATTTATTTGTCGGGATTAATTACAAAGACTACTCGTAGTCGCTTGAGATAATAAGAGTGTTCCAAGTATTGCATAATAAACAACAGCGTGAGTACGTTGCCATGCCGCGATTATGCGATTATTGTGGTATATGTGTGTGCCACAATATAAAAAAGCGTACATGTATGTTCGTATTGATCATCGTGCCGTAACGTTCGCATTAATGCATCCGATTCTTCAGCTTTTTACGTGCTCTTTCCTGCTTATCGAAACGAATATACATATACTACTCAAGCAATATAAGTTTCGTGAACACGAAATAAATAAATAAAAATCATTTCTTCTCACATCTATGTTTAAAATAAATGTATAATAAAATCTATAATAATGAGACATAAGAGAAAATTTGTGAATAATTTTTGTCAAACGAATGATAAACGAATAGATAAACGAATAATAAAATACGCTATTTGAGGTACGTTACTTTTGGAATACTTGTAAAGGATGTACTATCCGATATTATCTATGGCAATAAGATTCATTTCCGCTGCCTATAGCGAATCGAGATAACAAGATCATAAAATATCGTTCACTCTGCGCATCTCCTTCTGTACACTGCAAAACCTGTTAACAGGCGCGTACTTTCCGTTTCAACTAGTCTGGTCTCGATGTAAATGTATGCTTTATTATACCACGTCGGATATACGAAGGTACGGTGTACACCGACTAGAAAATGAAAGGGATTCCGCTGAGAACGATAGCGAATCAATCGAGAGAGCATGACTCCAGAATAAAGAATTTACACGCAAGTGGAAAAATAACAGGGTAAGGAAAAAACATGTCAGTGAATGGAGCAGGTGATAATTAACGAAGTTATTAGAATTAGCACACAATTGTTGTAATTAATTTTGTATCTAATTTTCTATCATTGATGTCTATATCATCTATTTCATAGTAGTCAGAAAGTAGTTTTATAATTAAGAGATTTTTTTGTATACATATTTAACAAATAAAATAATATATGAATTAAATGCTCCAATAATGTTTTTTAATTTATCCTAATCGTCTTCTATATAAGATTTTTTCATTTTTCGTGACAATACTTTTTTTTCTCTTTCTAGTAAAATATGGCATAATTAAAAATACTGACATATACTATCGTTATGCTACATGCTTACAAACATGCACTTACAAACACTGATACCCACCCAACTACAACATTTGTTTTAAAAATGTGTTATTCATGTAATATACTTATTAATATGATAATAAATGCTAAATGGATTAAATAGACAATGTGTCTCCCTAATTATTTTGCTCACATATGGATTTATTTGATGTTTTTACCATCATAATTAATCGACGTATTTACGAATACTCTGTATAATATCTCACTAATTCGCTATTAGGCTCATCATTTTCGATCGTTAATCACATGCTCATTTTTTCGTGCTTTTTGGTAAAGTTACGAAGTACATTGTGCACATTGCATCGCACATGTTGCAGCCGTGACAAAGAGCCGCAATTACGAACAGCTTAAGAGTTCCTTGATCTTTTGCGCGGTTCAATTGAGAACTTATTTTCGTCTTATTTTCACCGGTCTGAACGTTGACGGGTACCGTCGATGTTGATTGAAAATTTTTCTGCGTGCCCTTAACCGCGACTTAACACCCCATATGGCGAGCACGTTAAGCGAGCAACGTGTATCTCGATGGGTTTCACGAGTAGTTACAGTTTAATCCCGTTTAGTCCCGACGTGAAATCTCGTTGATTTATCAAAGCTTTTCCTCCATACCGACAAACGCACGCGCATACAAGTAAACTCAAGTAAACTCGTAGAACAGAACGGAGTCGGCCCTCATGATTAATTGATCGGCCAACCCGCGCTCATGATTAATTGATCGTCGCTAGTTAATCAACCCGCGCTGGTATGCCGCGGTAGAATTTATAGAATGCTTGATTCCTCGCATGTAAACCTATGTGTAAATTAATTCGTGATAAATGATGTTCACGCAGCTGTAATATTTATAGTTTATCGACTTTAATATTCAATTTTCGCTGAATGTTTAGTTTTCTTTATAAAATCATTACGATTTGTTATGAATTGACGATCATTATAAAGTCAGTGTTCCCAAATTAAATTATGTTTCAGAGAATGTTTATACAATTTTTTGCAATGACATTTTGAAAATCGTTCAATTTCAAACTTTTCTCATAAGAATTTCTACATATGTAGACTATTAAGTTTTATCAAATATGTATTATAGTTTTATATCAATATATTATTATTAGATAAAATTATTTAATAAGAGTAGAATTCTTTTCCATATATAATATTATAAATTTTTATCGTCGAGTCTTCAATATCTTTATGTGAACGAGCTTTGATGATTAAAGTGTCTCGTTAGCCGTTTATAAGTATAATAATACTCACGTCAATGAAATTCTGTAGTGCATGTAATAAGAACAAAATTAAAATTTGCAATGGGTCGTGGTTAATAGCATGTCATGAAGCCGCGCACTTTCATTCTCGCGAACGAGCGCGCGTGGAGAAATAAGAGTATTCGAGAAAGGAGAAAGAAAGAAAGAGAACATGTAATAGCTCTGGTAATTCATCCGACATCGTGGTAGTGAAGTTTGTAATTACTCACCGTTAATCACAATTTCATAATTGCCTGGCCGATCGTCGCGGCCAACGTGCATACACACTCGAATCCCGATATCACTCAAGTAAATGAAATCAATCATCGAGTGTCCGAAGGCGGGTGATACGCTCTTTAATTTCATACGATAGATTTTTCCGATATCGTGCGGTTAATAATCGACACGTAATTACACAAGGGTGAATAAAGATTATCGCCGTGTAACTATAATATATTTCATATTCAACCATGTATAATCATAATATTACGGAAATACTCGAATTAAAATATTCGAAAAGAAAATCGCAAAACGCGGATCAATGATAAAAAAGTAATTTATGATTATTGTTAGTATCTAATTTTCAATTTTCTTCTTGCGCGTAATTATCTTAAATAGCATTGTATATAATGATATGAAACCGAATGTGTCAAGGATATAAGAAGCTTTCCATTCTCATTTTTCAAACTATGAGGGAAGAAATCGTGAGAAATTTGGACAATAAACTATTTATAAAAGTATTAAAATACAATAGTGAGATCGAACCGACTCTCGACTAAAAAGAAAGTAATAGATAGAGTATTAATAATATATCATACAATTATATTTTTTAATTGATTAGATTAATGAATATAAAATTAACCGAATTAATTATAAGTGAAAGATAAAAATGTAACACTATAATATTTCCTGATAAAAAATTAATAATCATTGTATAAAATAATTTAAAAATTATAGATATCTATCTAACTCTAATAAATAATTTTATAATCATCATTAAATGTGATGAAAATATGTATAATTATTATTAATCTTAATATCATGTAAAATATTCTGCTAATATAATTCTCCATTTCTTACAATTATTTCAGCTAATTTTGACTTACTTTGATTATTATCGATATAAATTTATCGATATAAATTTTGTAATCACATTTGATTACGATAGTTTATTTTATATAATTTTACTAAAAATATAACAATAAAACCTATCGAGTTATATCTACTTTAGCTTCCCACTTATTAATAACAAGTCATTAAACCCCTAAACTAATAAGATGCCATTAAACCTCCGTAAATTATGTTACACAATTAATTTGCTGGATGAACGAGGTAAAAAATATTGTAACACTCTTCAAGTGAAAGCGTTTTTGTTATTCTACATTTAACACGAATTTAGCAAATTTTTTTTCGGTCAACAATTTTTTGATATATTATGTTCTTTATATAATATTATTTGTTCCCCTACATTTCCTCTGAAGTCACATTTTCGATTAAAGCTCTTTCGGCATCAATTTATTTAAGTTCTCGTTCTTCATAGATATTAAATGTTCATCTACGCACGAGATAATAACGTTTTTTAAATTAAGAAATATACATAAAAAATCAAATTTAATTTCCAATGTCTTGCTTCATCAAACACATATTCTTAAATTAGATTAGAATTGTAACTTGTTTCTTCAGACATTTATTATATTATTACATTAGAATTGCATAGAAACATGTGTATATGACGAATAAATGTATATAAATATCCGCAGTGTATTAAAATATGGATTCGTTAAACCTAAATAATTGTAGGAGATCAGTCATCTCTGTGGAAGGGAAAGTGAGGGACAGTGAGCATTTAACGCTATCGAAATTGGCTATCAGAAGTTTGTATCCAATAAATAATCGTTGAATATTATGTTAGGCTTTCTCTCGACTTTTTCCGGGCCATAACTCTCTCGGTCAAGTACGGTAGTAATGCAAACTTCATGCGAAAACCACCTGACGCGTCTTAAAGAAGATATCGATATTGTCATGCGCGATAATATCGCCGAATATATATTACGATGCAAAACATGTAATAGCGAGCGATAATACTTTCACGACAGCAGGTCATTGCGGATAGAACAGGATAATAATCTTTCATTTAATGGGGTATACTTGTCACTGACGCATATAAAAAACGGAGAAGACTAAGTAAATCGTTAACATGAGAAAAAACATCAGTGTCTTATAATAATTAAGGAATTGTAGATGCAATAAATAGTAAGAAAGAAATTGTTACTTTACGTACTTTATATTATTATTTGTATTAATTTTTGTTTGAATTATATTCGTAAGATAAAAGTTTTTTAAGTTAATTCATTTTTGACGTTTTTAGAACAAGGTTTTTCTTCTCAAAATGTTTTAATTGTTTAATATTTCACGGGGAAATAAATTACGAGATTTAATGTGGTGTGCAGAAATATTAAAAAATATTGCGACTTAATATTTGACAAATTAGAAAGCAAAACTATATTGAAAATTTTGATTTGAGAAATCTTATATTATCTTTTTTTTTCGCGTGTCGTCAAGTAATCACCACACACCTGTTTCTATATTCGCAAAAAATAGCACGACGGAGATACATTTACATCCGCGTGTATTGTCTCCTTCCCGCTGCTGACAGCACGGTAAATCTACGTTCGAACGAAGCTTTTGACTTCTCATTGTGGTCATATGGTGTACGCAGGAAAATTCGTACGAAATATGCATACAACGCGCAGTACATTACAGTGCCAATTTTTTCCACAGTAGGCACTTACTGCTTTCGTATGGAAATCGGCAGCAAATAGCAAACTTTTACACATAAATCGAATGGTTAAACATTTATTCATTTATTCTATACAATTGTTCTATACAATTCTATACAATTGTTACACAAACTTATTTCAATTTGAAATAAAAGATAATTTACTCACCAATATGATGCGTAACAACGGAGTTGTAGTCGTAATTTTCGATTGCATTTCGGAAGATAATGACACACACACACACACACAAGCAAAATGACACACAATAAGCGACTTTCTCTACTTTCTGTCTGTTCGAGCTGCAAAGTACGATAGTACGAATTATAACAAAACAAATATCAAAGTCACGCACCAACCGATGATTATCCCAAAATATTATTAGTACCTTTTTCTCTCTCATACCAGATAATCTTTCTTGTATTTCGAAATAATTGATATAAATAATAATAGATACATCGCGGTTTTTTCTGTGAAATTATTCTATCAGATTGTCGCATATCACGCCACTCTCTTTCTCTCTCTCCCCCCCAAAAATGAAATACATTGAAATTGATTTTACATTGATTTTGCATTGAAATTCGAAGCGCGATGGGGAAACGAGATAAATCACAAATATTTAATAAAGTGATTTAATAAAATGATTTAATAGTGTTATGATTTATATTAGCATTTTAGATAAGTTAATTTCGTGAAATATCTAAAAAGATCATCGTTGATAAAAAAACTAGCGCCTCACATGTAAATCTCGTTTCTCATTAGAAATTTAATAATTAATCAGTGAATGTTACTTGTTACTGATAAACGTGTACGAATTGGCTATATTTTATTCCGACACTCATCACGATCGGAAAGTGATACCGTAAAAATAATACGACACACGGAGCAACTCTCGTTGCTGCCTGTCGGCTCGAAATTCGGTGAGCGAGTGATAGCGCTGCGACCTTTACATACACAACGGCACACAGTATCACAAGCTCGCGCGCAAAGTACAGCAAATACCGAACGTTGAGAGTTCATTTTCCTCTAAATATACTATGAAATAAATGTAAATTGAAGATTCTACCTAACAGTTTAAACTACTTTCAAAATAAACAAGTCGAATAGGCCAAAAGACGAGTAAATACGTTAATACAAATAATGAAGATGTAAATAAATTCAGTAGACTAAATACATTCAAACGTTTTAGTTTACACAGCCTTCATCGTAAGTCGAAACGCTTATTCGACTTGTCTATTTTGAATGTTTAACGAGCTTTTATACTTTTTATTACTTTGTTTGATTGTTACTACTATATATTTTGCTTATTTTTCTGCAGACTTATTAGTATTATTTAAGATAACGATTAACTTCATTCAATCGAGAAAGTGTTTTAAAAAATAGAAATTGTTGTTAAACTCAAATTACTAAAAGATTTTGCTTTAAGCTTAGTTATAGTTAGATACATATATTATTACAAATGTATACTATTTCTAAGCAATCGTTCTTTTCTTATTTTCGAAAAAATGTTGCAAAATTCAAAAGATGTTAATGTACGTATATACAAGCGATTTAGACTCTCAAAAAATTAACAGTCGAGTTTTAAGTAAACTTTATCCGAGTTTCTCAATTAAACCACGATTGAAGACGTAACATAACAAGTATTAAACTGATCAAGGTTTTCAAGATTTAATTATTAAACCATGCCGTGTCTCAAGATTGATTTCAATCAAGTTTTTTTAACAGAAAAATGCAACTGCAAATAAGTAGTTCAAATAATCTGCTCCAGTTAAAGCATTAGTTTACGATGCTCGTTTTTCGTAACGAATGACGCGAGATAATCTCGCGATGATAATGCGTCAATATTGCCATAAGAGCAGTCGAGCGCAAAGTGAGAAAATCGAAACCGTGGAATGCAAGATGCACTCCATTGCGTCGTCGAAGATGGGAGAATTTGAAATGCTTTTCTGCATCGATTTTATTTTCCCACCGGTTCCCACGAGAGACCGTGAAATCTATTCAAAAGTACGTTCCTAGTGACGTGCGTTCAGGATCGCTTAAGACAATACGGAAGTCCCTGGTAAATTATTCGGGCGTAAATATTCTTTATTGCGTGTTTAATAATAAAATTCGTTTCGCGATCTTGGTTTTATATCGTTTTCGACATAAAAAGGATCTTAGCCTCGAAAAGAAACAATGTGGAAAACACGTAAAATATTCTCGATGAGAAATCAATAAATCTCTCGTTAATTATATGTCTTGCGATGAATTAGTACCATTCAACACTGCTCGGATGTTTGAAGAGATAGTTCAAATGTGATACGGAGGTGCAGTCGCATTAAAATCAAAGAATCATAGGAACACGCGCAAAGGAAGACATGCATCGGAGGAAACGAAGGAAAAAGAGGTTTGTGATCAACGGAACTGTGACAGTTGGGATTTTAACGAGGTAGCTGGCGATTTTACTCGCGGTCAGAAATTTGATTGCGGGTTCATGAGGGAGCCGCACGGACTAACTCTTTTTAACTGTTTTCGGTCACAGTTACTGCCTCCTCCCAAGACGATTAACATTTCTGGGCGTAAATAGCAGCCGTTCAAAACGCAGTTTACATTGTATTTTATACGATCGCAATTACGTGCGTATGTACTTGAAATAAAACGAATAAAATTTGTAGAAATTTCGCAGTATAATAAACGAAGTCAGTGTAATATAAAGTGTAATTATTACACGTATGTAACAGCTTTCTTTTAAAATAAAATTAAATTAAATCCCTTTTTTTAAGTTAAAAATTAATTTAAATCTTAAAAAATAATTACACTTTATATTACACTGACTTTGTTTATTATACTGCGAAATTTCTGCAAATTTTTTCGTTTTATTTCAAGTATATACACGCACTCACGTAATTGCGATCGTATAATGTAAAATTAATAATAATATATATTATTAATATTATCAATAATGGCTTAATATTTATAAGTAGCTTAATTTAATAAACTAAAATAATTAACAATTACTAAAAAAATTTAATAAAAAAATGTGAGATATAAGAAATATAATGTGTTAGTTGATTGCAAACTATGAATCTGCTATAAGTTATAACATACGGATATGAAAGTCCGATCGAAACTTTCGATCTTGATAATTGTTTCTCATATGTGAGGCGATATCCGCGATGCATTCGAATGAGTTTAAGACTCACCGTCGGGAGAACAGATGGAAAACGAACAAAAGGAGCAATAAGGCTGGAGGAGCATTAAGGCCAAGATCAAGGGAACTGGAGCATGAGGCGTGGCGTCGAGACGACCACCTGTTCTATTAGACGACGAAGGAAGTGAACCTGCTCCTCAGCCGAGATCACGCCTTAACCTGACTCCGTAACGGCTCCTATCGATGTCTCGCTCGTCTTATTCTACGAGAATAAAGCGGGTATGACGAGACGAGTCTATATGGCCTTGCAAGGCCGTTTCTATACGCCGCGAGATTGGAGATCGAATATCGGAAATCGTCCCCTTATTTGTCGTCAGAAACAACGACAGAAGAATTTCAGGACTCATAAAAAAACTTTCGCCAACGACGAGAATCTTTTACAGATCTGTTTGGTTATTACAAATTTACTTTACGATTTAAGAAATGTCGGGTGCTAATTAGCTGGACATTGAGGAACTGATGGGACACCTGGTGTTCGGTTCGCAACCATCGTGATTTTTAACGGTTCCGATATAATTTCGAGGTTTAATTGTTCAACGGAGACTGTTGAATGTTTCTTTCTTTCTCGTTAAAGTCATTATTAGAATAAGAAGCTAATAAAGTTTGTTAGATGATCTATTTTGTTTGATAATTCAGAATCACAATAGAACATATAGAGAATTATACGCGTTTGAAAAAAAGATATACATATATCGTAATGAAATGTACTTGGCAATGAGATTAATGTGGTTTTATAAGTCAAAGTAGATTAATTCTTTTGTAAATTCGATAGAAATTCGATAGAAATTATTTATATTTCCTTTTGAATTCGATTTCAAACGAAAGTATGATGTAGCAACTGTTCTATTAAGTTACGAGTAAGATTATATATTTAAAGAGTTGATGCATACATAATTCGTCGAAGATGAGCATTACAGTTACAGCCGTTAACGTTGCCTTGCGTTATTACAGTAAAATAAATTTGAAATATATACAAGAATTTTAGAATTTTGAAACTTGTAGAGATAGAATCGAGATTATAAATTCACTAATTAATCAAATGATCGAAATGCGTTCCTGCACAGTTATCTAAAATCTATTTATCTTAAGGATGAAATCTAACATCGATCAAACATCCGGAGAAATTATTTATATCTAAATTTAATAAGAAAATAATTATTTAATTTACTATTTTATATAATAAAATTAACATAAAAAATACTTTAATTAAAATTTTATATTATTATACATGTTTTTCGAATCGCATTGGAAATAATGTTATTACGAACTCCTCTCATCTTTAATTTTTATCTGAAGAAACATTTCATTTTAAATTAAAATTATAAAATAAATTTCTATTTATATATCTTTATAAAATTTATAATTATATAAAAGTAGAAAATAATGTGTATAAAAGTGTATATTATTATTAAAATTTGCATATATTATTATAAAATTTCTTTCGATAAAACTTTCTGTGCCTATTTTCATCATAGAAAATAACTTGAATAAAAGAAACTGCTATTTTAGTATATAATAATTTAATTGTTTTTGACTGTGACAGAAACTCTCCTATTATTAATTTTGAATGTGTTAAATAAAACTATATACGTATATAAAAGAGCACATGACAGTGAAGAAGTATACTCTTCACACGTTTCAACCTTAAACGGGGACACCAACCGGAATTGATGACGATCTTTTCGAATGATCAAAGCAACAAATTTCGCCAATTGATATGGAATAATGAGTCCGCAATATTAAAACATGATTGATAACGGTATCGTAATTGGGTACGATCGATCCCATGTCAATTTTTGTAAAATTGCCCGCAATGGTAATCTCAATTATCGTTGACAACTCGTCATATGCAGGTGGCTCTTATAATTTTAATAACAAGGAATTGTAAAATGATGGTAGAATTGGACGAATTCAAAAAAATAAACTGATATCTGACAAGAAACAAATAATTTTATCATTGAAATCAAATAAAATATTAGTTTTTTTGAAAGAAGAGATAATGCTCACCAACCTGTTAAATATCAGCTAGATGCGGTAGGCCATGAAGTTTCATCGGTTTAGTTTTAGATACCGCAGCTAGATCAATGATCCTCGCAGCACATGAATGATGTCTGTCTGAAAGGATATGATTTTCCTCAGCATTTTAGTAATTATGTGCCGCAATCATCAGTTAATATTCGAATTTAATTCACTGTTCACGGTTAATTATCTGACAAGTCAATTGATGGTATTTTAATGCACATGTAACATTGTAGAAACCATTTCACATCGCGAAGTTTACAATATCTTCAAGTACTTGTTTCAATATCAATGTCAAAGTTTTCGTAATTCAAAAATAAAGACTTGATTGCACCTTACACTTTTCAAATATCCGATTACGATAGCAAGACTTGCACATTCTTCATATAAAGCGAAGGAGTTGCATTGACGTAATCGAAGAATCAATCGTGAGTAACTGAATCCTATTGAAGACGGACTAACGTAGCGATGTATAGCAGGTGCACTTGCTTTCAGAAGATTCACTATCTCTTTTCTTCTTCTGCTTTTATTTATGTAAATTTATATAGATCAAAATATAATTTTAATATGTCAAATCGTAATATAAAATTTGTAAAATTCGTTTCTCATCCGTGAAAAATTAATTATTTCGCGAATGTTGACTCTTATTATTGGCTGTTATATTTCTCGAGAATATTCAATATTCAATATTCAATATGGCGATCGTATAGCCGCCTCCTTTTGTTCGTATGTATATTTCTTCTCTCGCTAGACAGAAGCAATAAGACGAATCTTCAATAAAATATCTGCTCTGTACTCGACCTCTTCTATTTGCTATTTTATCCAGTCCGTCGTAATGCCACGAGCTCAAGATCAGTATCTCCAGACGAACCCTCTTAGAAATTTCTTCTTCGTACTCCAACGGTACCATTAGCAGTGGCATGAAAGACAGAGTTTAAAGAATTATATTCTCGTTGAAATTCTCGTCCATTCTTCCGGGATCTCTTTCGTCTGCTCGCTTCAAAGATCCTTTCTTAAGCCACGCAAATTTCAAGCGATCCCGATAAAGGTCCCGCAGAATTGCAGGGGGCAAGGACGAAAGGGACCGTATCCTGGAACAGCGTCACGCGACGGGGTGAGCAACGAGGAGAGACCACTACGGTAAGGTTTCGTGGTGGATCCGTGCTGCGTGGTGGTCGGGTAGTTTGTGGCTGCGAGCACACAAGTCGAGCCTACGACACGAGCTCGGCGGCGCTTCGTCACTCCGTCTTCGTCCTTGTGGCGAGGGCATCCTTGTCGTTCTGTCGACGTCCCGCCGTCTCTCGCTCCCTCTCCTTCCCTTCGCTTCTTCCGCGGGTTCTCGCGCCGCGCGCGTCGCGGAGGAGATGAGGAGGCCCTCCTTCGTCGCACCTCTCTTATGCTACGGCCTTCTAACTGCTATTGCACACAGTTATCTTTCTCTTTCTTTCTCTTCGTGACTAGAAACGATCGTTCCCCCGGCGCGGCGCTAGCGCGAGGAAGAGGAAGCACTTCCTTATTCCGGTGCGCGTTACGCGCATTGCGTCCGAGTCGAATACGCAGAGCTAAATGAGGCGTAAAATCGTTCAATGTTAATTTTTATTCTAAAGAATTATTTCTAAGATTCTATCATTTCTAGATGCAATCGATCAAGCAAATTCGAAGTCAAGGTGGAATATGCAAAACCATATTGTTTCGAGGACACTCGAAAGAGGAGGTCGACTTTCGCACGACTCGTATCTTGTTGACTGCGCGACTAGCTAAGAAGTAAATAGTACAACTGTTATATTTATGATTTTCATGATCAGTGGCGCCGTCTTTTACGGACGAGCACGCAGTCGAACTCAGTTTTCATCACGGTTCGTTAAAGATCATCGTAACCGGATCGCGTAATAAAGTTACGATTTTATGAATAATTTATCCAATTTATAAAACAAAATAGAGTATTCTTTAAAAATAAAATTCTTAGGGTCCTAAATTCTTTCAAGTCTAAATGAATCTAACTTATCGAAACAATTAGTTCTTAATCGAAAAGTTGTTGATTATTGCTGAAAATCATGCTCGCTTAAGAGAGTGTCGCTTATAAATCACTCGCTTTATGACAAGAGATATTTATATAAGCTCATCGGAATTATTGACGATCTCACCGCTTCGCATGATACGCCGAATAAATGCCGACGGATTTTTTTTCGGACTAAAAACATACTTACACGCATAAAAATTGAAATTGAAATAACTTTTAATATTTTGAAGCAGCAATGTTTCGTAAGTCATCCGCTGAAATTTCTCGCAATGTCCATGAAAATATGTAACAGGTTTCAAAGTGTGTTAATAAAATTCGACCGTATTATGATTTCATATTAATTGCAGTCGAGCATAAACATTGCAGCACAAACATAATGAGAGATGATTCCAATACAAAAAAAAAGAAAAAAATTGTCAATGTTACACACTTTCTTTGCTTTATTTGCATGTTCTTTTTTTACATCCTCTTCTTAATATAAAAGATCTAAATACAAAACTCATTCTACACTTTTTAATAAACATGAGTTTACATCAAGAACTTATCAAAAAGTGGAGAGTGTAGATTTAGACTTCGTATAATCTTTTAAAGTTGCTTGTTTGTCCATAATTTATCTAATGCTATATCCTGCAATATACTATTTTAATGAATTTTATATAATTTTTTATTCTTTTCGTTTAGATAAAGAAAATTGATTGTTCACATCTTCTTAAAAAAAAAAAAAAAAAGATTTCTTGGTTCGCCTAATTGGACACTACATCCCACAAAAAAATATGTTGAAGGACACCCAAGTCAGGTAGATGGGATCTCCCGAAGACACGTCATTTACAAGATCCCCGGCGCTGCAATAAGACCTTAAAGTAATTATAACATATTCCCTGATAATTTCATGGGTGTTTTAACGATATATCTCCCTTTCGATCGCAACCACGTGTTTGAATATTGACATAAAATAAAATGAACAACGATTCATTTGACAAGTCGGAAACGAGATAGAAATCAATATTCAGGAGAGGATGGAAAGCTGCAAGGTAGTTTTCATTTGTTTAATCAGCTATACAGATGGCTGGTCAGTGATCTCGTTGGTAGAGAGAGCAAATATTGATAAAACTGTCTTTCGGCCAATTAATGGCCAAATTAATGAGTAATTGGCACTTCTCTTTTTTGCGAATGCATTTCCGAAGTAAATGATTGCACCACCGTTTATTTCCAAGAAACTTAGCCTCCTTTGGTTCTTATTGTCAGCCGAAGTTTATGCGCGCAGTTAGTAAATGATGCACGAAATGTCGCATGAACTTACCGCGCTGATAACACCCAAATATCGTGTACTTGGCCGAACTTTAAGGGAGCACGGTCACCGAAACGCGTTAATGCAATTCGTACGTGGACGAGAGGTCGAGGAAGCGTGAATTAAAAGAAAAGAAAAGAAACAGAACCAGCGATATCGGTCGCGACCAAGATTTATGCTCATTGCTGCGGCTGAACGTGTCTTTAGTGGGCGGGCTTTCCGAGAGAGGTAACGGTGCAAGGCTTGTCGAGCGTGCCGCGACGATGCGCGGCGTATCTTAATTTGTGGGGTTCCGCGCGAGAAATATCAGGTTCGCGAAACGCCGGTCTCCTAGGTGACGTTTAGTCACGGTTGCACTGGTTGTCCCCGATCGACCGATTGATGGTCCAGTGCATGTGCGAAACAGGCTGCGACCAACCGAAGACGGATATCGAAAACTGGAGATCAAAAAGGTAAGCATAACTTTTAAAAGAAAACAATAATAATTGTAAAAAAGTTATTTAATCCCAGAACCCTAACTGTCTAAAACTTATGTAAACTCTAAACATGGATAAATCTGACCCATCGTATTTTTCTTTGCTTTTATTAACTCCTGGAAAAATAATCGAAATTCAATGCTTTTTTTATAAATCGGTGTAGAAAATATCGAGGAAGATATTTCTGATTAATATTTTTGCGATTAAATATAGTTAAAAAAATATCGTGCGTAACGTTATCGCGATTAAATAAAATTAAAAAGTTATAATAAAAAACAAAGCACATATTTCTTTATAATTCACTTTTTTTTAAGTTGGGTAAATGTTTAGGCTTAAAAACAATCTTAATAAAAGTCAATATAAATATGAAAATCCAAAGCGTTTCATGAAAATTCAAAGTAATACACAGTTTTTCCATACATTTAAAGACACTGTCTTGCTCAGCTGACATTTTTTAATGACCACGTTACGTTTTTATTACGTTTATAATCTCCGATCTGATAATTCGTGACAAATATACAGATATTAACGTCTGGCTCATGTACTTTACAAATTAATAAACGTCGCGAATCATTTAGAGATATTTAGATTTAGAGATACAAAAACTTACGTTCGCGAACGTACAACGCGGACGGATGAAAAAAGGTTTAGTAGTCGGAGAATGAGCGCGTAAGAAGTGGTGAGGATGATCGAATGCGAGATAGTCATAAATCCCGAGTAATCTGGAAGATTTATATTATACATAATATAACGAATCTCTACTTCCATACGCAAGTCTCGTTACTTTTTATTTTCTTTCTGCATCGAGAAAGTGCGAATTCGTGTTCCACTTCGAAATGTGGTGAGGAGTTTTTTTTCTTCATTATTCTTTTTCCTTTGCTTCGCATCTCAGTACGAGGATGCGATAATTTGTCATCGTCGCGCACAGGAACGCAAATTAACGCGATGCGATCTGCTTTCGTTGTCTCTTTTTAATTTGATTTTTTTTCTTCTCTTTTGTTCGTCGTCATTTTCACCCTTCGGTTTCAACCTCGCGCTGACTGTTAATTTTCGAAACAAGATTGAGAAGATGGAGACTAAAGGAAGAAGGATGCGCGCGTTTACTGTCGCTAAAAATTCATTACGAACCGTTGGTTAATCTCATGTCCGCTTGTCCGCCTACCTGTTGTATCTTCATTAAATCTCTGCTTCACGTCGCAAGATATTATCGTGACTCGTTTGGCGTTGCGTTATATTATGTGCTAACTACCCGTGTTAGCCGTGTCCAATTATCGAACACCTTGCATTGGAAATTTGTTTTAGACAAGCGCGACACCCCATTCTGTGAAATGTTCGAGGATTAATTGCGAAATCGCGTGCAAATCGCGAGCAAAGGAGACGATAAAAATGCAGGAGGCAAAAGAAGGACCGATGTACGGGACATAAAAAGGGAATACTGGCTAAATTTTTCGAGTAAAGCTCGCTTAAAAGAACGCGGCAGTACGAATATCCGACAGTCCAACGTTGGATTTATGTCTCAGTAAGATGAAATGTACGAGATAAGTGAAAAATTGCTCACTCGTGCGCTCACGCGAGATTTAATTTGTGAATCCGTGCCGGCGGTGTCTCTCATCCAGTAATGGTTATTAACCGTTATTAAAATTTCGACTGTGACATTCTCGCGTTTCACAGTGTCCCGTTAATGCAGTTCGCGTTAAATGCATTTACAACACGTGTGCGCTAATTATCACATGAGATTAAAGGTTCAATTGTGATGATATCAATTATTTTAACATTTCAAAGCTAACATACAGTTCTTCTATACGACATTCTTACGTTAATACGCACGTCTTCCTGATATTAATGTGATTTTAAATCATTAAATCAACAAATCGTAACGTTCATACTTGTTCAGTTATAATTACCGAGACGAATGTGTGCAATATGTATCGAGCAAGGAGATATGATGAAATTGGAGAAAGTGTATAAATATATTAAAAGTAAATATATTAGAGACTTCATATTAGAAACTTTGTGAAATGATACTAGATGGTTCAAATGATAGATGTTTGTGAGAAATTCTGTTCCAGAACACATTTCCTGTATTTATTTGTTATTGTAAAACAATTTTATCATTGTCCAAAAAACTGTTTTAAATTATTTAGCGAAAATTGTTTTTAACCGTAACTTTTTCCAAAAAAAACTCAATTTATTTAGAAAATATTTTCTACTATATTTCTTTTTACTCACGCTCATGAGTTTCTCTAATCAACTTCATGCACCCACATAAATACTTATATATACATACATATTACTAATCTCGCGACAGCTTAATTTATATTCAAATAAATATTTATATTAAAATAAATATATAATAATTAATTTATATTAAAATTGTATATTCAAAACAACTTATATCAATTTTATTTCAACTTCGGAAATAAATTCTGATAAATATTCTCTTAAAATTGATCTAAATGGATTATTCGCATATTGACAAACGTCTCATATTCGGAAAAATGTCTATGTAGATAAATATCGTATTAAAAAGAATGTATATAATGAAAAATTATATTAATTTATTTAAGATACAATGTATTTATCATCATCCTTTTCGTATATCTGCAATGATAGACTACACCGGAAACGATCTCGAACGATCACGTTTTCCACCGTGTTAGCATACAATTTGAACGTAACGCGCGGGAATCATGCAACGTTAGCCGGAGGATGCTGCACAATGATCTCCGACAAGAAATATTCGATACTACCCGGAGGAATGGTACTTAAAGACAGTCTACAGTTATGTAACATGTGGCGAAGCGGCCATCTGTCTAGGAAGCAAACGCGGCGGGAGTTGCGATGGCCAAAGAGGAACAACGACACATCTCGCCTTGACTCGCGTTCTTCTCCTTGTCGTTTCTCCATATGCGAGAGGAGATAGGCCATTTACGCATGACTGACTTGACTTCGTTGAAGGCGCGCACCCACGTCGTGAGCCACGCTTGCAATGTCGAGATGTCACGTGCTGATTGACGGACGTAAAACCGCCGGTGTTACGTTCGCCACGTAAAATGTTTAAAATGTAGATGAAATCCATCAAATGACGACCAAGATTGTTGGAGTCTTAAGAATTGGGACAAGTAATCGATCGATCAAGTTTTTAAAATCAGAGACGTAAGGTCTAACAATATGACACTTTTTTTAATTACACATAATACATACAACAGATTTTAAACAAATTTTAATTTAAGGCTGTGTTAATTTTAGAAATATGAAGATTGTAATATAAACAAATAAATCGCTAGAGAGAAAGCGCCTTCAAATTTGTAAAGCTACCTTTGAAATGTTCTATGCTTTTGGTATTTATTTGCAATTTATTATATAGTAATTTTACTCAATTATCGATCTATTTGTACTAAATTCTCTGAAATAAATATTGATGCTTAGGCACAATATTTATTACAATTAATATTTAATTTAATTTATATAATATTAATTTAAGATTAATTCAGAGCACCATATGCGCTTCATACTTCGTAAATCAAAGTCAACATGTTTCCATATATAAAACAGCTTGCTTTCCTTTGCATTTAAGTCTATATTCTTCCTTATTCATCGACATCATTTATTAACTTTAACTAATCATTTAATTAATATTTATATATTTTATAATTGTAGTAATAACTGCTGAAGTAATGAAGAGAATGAGTTGCGTTTTCGCGCTGTTGATTTACATTTTAATAATTCAGTGGCATGAAAATGTTAACCAGAATATTTACATTGAACTCACTGTATGGCTAATGTCTCAAACAACATAGCAGACGATCATGCCAATATATCAACGTCATCGTTCAAGTTAATTAGCCGACGTTGTACAACTTGAACCTTTCATGTTTTTGTAGAATAAATCTCACCTAGCCGCATATGGACAATCCACACATCTGTGTCTATGCGAATTTCAACAATGCATATAATGCAATTACAATTAATCACGAGTTTTTCAAAGAAATACAAGATGTCTAAAGAATCTTAATAATAAAATTAAAATTATTCGAATATAAAGATAAGACCGATTTTGTGTGCAATACCTTATGCTCCTAAGTGTCATGAAAATATTGCTTATAATGATGTATTCTTCTAATTTCTCTAATTTATCTAAAGAAATATAAATAAGAAAGATAAAGCAATTTTCTTTACAAGAAATGGTCTTATATAAAGAACTTATACAAAGAATGTATTATTAATTTAGTCATTTCTAAAAGCGTGTGAAATATTAATTTTATGCATACATATTTTGTTATTAACATATAAGATTGAAAGAAATTTCGATTATGTATGATACAAGATACAAGAGAATAGCTGCACCAAGCAACCAAGTAATTTAGCTTGAAGAGAAGAGTTATAATTATGTCATACACTACATGAAAAAAATGTCATAACAAATCTCCCCTAATGCCTCGCAGACTTCTAATTGAATTTCACCAATGTCTTTCAAAATAGTCTCTTCTTTGTCATTATACTATCTGATCTCCACTTTCTTCGTGACACATACAAACATTGCGCTTATTGTTAGTGCAACTTGTAAAATAACGATTCAGTATGACACGGAAGATATGGGATCGATGGTGAGATCGATGTGAATGCGACCAACCCCTCGTTACACGTTTAACGCGCGTCTAACGTCGACTAAACTTTCTTAACCACGATACGTGTGAAAATGCATCACACGGCTGGTAGACAACACATGCGTCCTAAGGTTGCCACTAATTTGAGTGGTCCCGACCACGTCGTTGCGCACAAATCGTGGCTAATACGGCTTAATCGACATGCTAGACGCTAGTCTTATGAGCCACACATGTGACTCATTTGACCGATAAATGCAGCATAAAGAGAGGGTGTATACTACATCGATCTTAAAAAATCGAACCGTATCCTTTCTCATTACATACTGAATCTTTCGTAAAATAGTTTGTTAAAATGCAATGTCCTTTGCTTGTGCCATGAAAAAGTTGCAGCTGCAAAACAAAGTTATTTAAGAAAATTGAAGAAGATTTAAAGGGAAAGATTAACGAAGCTGAACCAAAGGAGTTACTGTAAAACTCTGATCAAGGAAAAAATATGTGGTAAAGAAATAGAAAGAATATAGCAATGTTTCAAAAATACGCGTTTATCCTCTCCCATTATACACGCAATGTCTTGCCAGAAGTTCATTTTATTTCTCTTCTACATCAATCCCTCTTCGAAAAATCTCTTTAACTTTTCATTAATCTGTCACTGCTCCAATTTCTTCGTGAAATGTGCTAAAGACATAGCGTTCAACGCGACTCACGAAATAATGATTAAATAATGATCGACGCGGAGGATACGGGATCGATGGTGAGATCGATGTGAATGCAGCCAACTCCTCGTACCTCGTTTTAACGCACGTCTAACGTCGACTAAGCTTTCTTAACCACGATACGTGTGTGGAAATGCATCACACGGCTGGTAGACAACACATGAGTCCTAAGGTTGCCACTAGTTTGAGTGATCCCGACCACGTCGTTGCGCACAAATCGTGGCTAATATGGCTTAATCGACAGATTAGACGCTAGTCTTATGAGATATATAAGTGACTCATTTAATCGGTAAATAACGAGAAATGAGAGCACACAATAGCAACAATCTCAAAATCAAACTGTACTTTTTCTATTCACATCACGAAATCTCTCATCAGACATACATATTTTCGATGAAACGCAATGTTTTTTACATATTATATTCAAAATTCATCTTATTAATAAAGCTTTTTGTAACTTACCGATCGATGCGCAACAGTGGAGTTATCAGCCACGTAGCTACGATGGTTCTGTAACATTTAAATAGGATCCAAATTAAAGTAATGTTCAAAATCAATCTCTAAAAATAATTTTAACATGCAAAGAATTTTGTTGCCTTTCAATTAAATTAATTTATTAAACATATTAAAATAATTATATATTTTTCTCAAAAAAAAAAATCAGTAATAAATATTTAATAATAAAGATTAAGTATTATATAAATAATATAAACAGTATTATACAACTATATAGTATTATATAAATATTTTTATATAAAGTTTTAAATTAATTATTTTTCTGTAATTATTATTTTTAAATTATCAAAATAAATTGAAAAGTGATTTTACAAAAGTTAATTTTACAAAAGCAATAATACGTACCGCAAAGTTGCTCCACTGGCGCCCGATGTCTCTCCTAGACCTCTTTCTTTCGGATTGTCAAGTCTCTTTTTCTACCTTTTCTCAAGTTGTCAGAATTCTTTTTCTTTTCCACTCGCATCATGATGAACAACAGCGAAGTTATACATACACAACACTGATCTGTAACACATACAAAAATATATCCAAAAATAACTAAAATAAATATACACAAGAAACGAATAATTTTTGCATGCAAGTATCAGTTTTATTTATTTCAATAAATAATTAAATTAAAAGAATAATGTCTTCTTATACATCAACATGTACAAAAATTTGATATAAAAAAAAGATACAATTAAATGCGTTTACAATTAATTCACAAATAAAAATGTAATGAAATACATCTAAAATGACGATAAAAGGTTTCTCGTCTGATTAATTTCGCAACGCGGCGTCATTAGATTAATTCACGCGATAGATCGGACAAGTTTCATGAAATATTCGTGTTAAAACAGATTATCAACGTATCACCGGATAGGTATTACGGCAAATAATAAATTCAAGGTTAATATATGTTATGCTTACCAACAAATGGGTCGCAATAGCTCACTTTCGGAGCCGGGCTGGATCTGACCCGTGTTCATCGCGTTCTGAAAATGAAATGAAAATCAAGATGGCGATGGCGCTTTATTTCCCGCGCAATTAACTTCACGCGCCAAGTACAGCGCGATGCGGCGTCGTTCTATTCTTAACTTCACATTTATGACTCTTCGTATTTCAAATAAATACTACACGCTCATGATGATTATTGTTTTGCATTCTGACGAATAAGCGTATTAACATTCTACTTATTTAATATCTATGACACTCGCAATGCCCAAAAATTCGTCGCTTTTTCGATTTCGCACGCAACGCGCCTTTTTTGCTGAACAAGTATCACATTTGAATAGATCATCAATATATGAACGCTAAATCTATACTGTGCAATAAATAATAATTGCGAGGTTAATATATGTCAGGTTTATCATTCAAATGAGTTACGACACCACTTATTCCGGAGCCGATCTGTTCCGTGTCCGCCGCGTTACGAGAGTGAAACGAGAATCAAGATGGCGGAGGCGCTTCGTTTCCTGCGCGATTAACTTCATGCACTAAGGGCGGCGCGACGCGACGTCGCTACGCGTCCTGTTCTTAACTTCACACTTATGAATTTTCACTTATGACTTTCGAATAATAAATACTGTACGCTCATGATGGTTATTGTTTTGCATTCTGACGAATAAGCGTATTAACATTCTAATTAAATATCTACGACACTCGCAATGTTCAAAAATTCGTCGCTTTTTCGATTTCCCACACAACGCGCCTTTTTTGCTGAACAAGTATCACATTTGAATAGATCATCAATATATGAGCGCCAAATCTATACTGTGAATTAACTAATAAATGCGAGGTTAATATATGTCAGGTTTACCATTCAAATGAGTTACGACGCCACTCATTCCGGAGCCGATCTGTTTCGTGTCCGCCGCGTTGAGAGTGAAACGAGAATCAAGATGGCGAAGGCGCTTCGTCTCCCGCGCGATTAACTTCACGCGCTAAGGGCGACGCGACGCGGCGTCGCTACGCACCATGTTCTTAACTTTACATTTACACATCTTGGTATTTCGAGCAATAAGTGCTAGACCCTCGTAACCTTTATGACAGTTATTGTTTTGTATTCGAACGAATAGACGTTTAATATCCTAGGTAGATATCTACGACATTCGCAATACACATATATTCGTCGCTTTTTCGAGTGCCTGCGTGACGTGCCCAGCAAGTATCGCGAAATATGTTTTAAATAATCATCAATATACGGACGCCAAATCTATCACGATAAATATTACTAATGATAAATGCAAAGTTTTGATTACCAATTTATTGAAATACAATGTCACTTCTGCCAGAGCCGATCTGTCCCAAGTAAATGAATCGTAATGCGAATTAAGATGACGAAGGCTTCTTGCGCGGTTAACTTCACAAGTTAATCGCCGATCTGTCCCACGTCCGTCGCGTTCAGTAAATGAATCGTAAGTGCGAATTAAGATGACGAAGGCGCTTTGTTTCTTGCGCGGTTAACTTCACAAGTTAATCGCGCTAAGTCACGCCAAGGGTGGCGCGATGGCGCTACGTGCCATAACTTATAACGTGTTCATAACTTCGCATTTTCTGTTATGCATTTTTTTCTACGAGTAACAAGTAACATACGCTCGCTTTTTATGACGGTCAATTAGTATTTTGCATTCTAATGTCGGAATAGGCTTATTAATATTATATTATATGTAGATATACAATATTCGCAATATTTGAATGATCGTCGCTTTGTCAACCATTTGCGCGATATACTTTCGACAATAAATGAATCTCGTGAAATACGCTAAAATATTCTAACAGATCCTCAATGAGTAAATATCGAATTTATATAGTGATAGTTAGATGTTATAAGGAAATGCAGGGTTAATATAGATTTTACTCACCAATTAAATGAGTCGTGACGCAACTCGTTTCGGAGCCGATCTGTCTCGTGCTCGCTGTGTTCTGTAAATAAATCATGAATGCAATTAATATGGCGAAAAGGGCTCGTTTCTCGCACGGACAAGAGCGACGCTACACGTCCAATTCTTATTGTTAACTTCGCGTTCATGCATCTTTTACATTTCAACAATAAATGCTTGCTTTATATGCCAATCATTACTTTACATTATAATGTCAATTAAATATACAAGTCGAAATGTTAGGTAGATATTTGCAATACTAATACATGCAATATCCAAAAATACATGCAGGAAAAATAATCTTATTGTAAAAATATCTAAAATTTAGCTACATATACATCTGAAAATAATTTTGTTAAACTATAAAACTAATTGTAAATAAATGTAGAACTGATTGTCACAGAACGTCAAAACTTTTTGCAACATTATCATTGAGCATCTTACATAATTCTGATGGTTTAACAAAATTATTTTCAGATTATTTTCAGCTAAATTTTAATAACTTCGACAAAATCATTTTTTTCATGTAATCGTTGCTTTACCATTTATTCGTGCAATATACTTTTGGCTGAATGTCTATTTCTACCAATGTAGTTTAATTTTAATACAATTGAACTTACTTTTTATCTTTTTTTAGTTTTAAGAATTAGAAAAAGATTAAAGGTAAGTTAAGTCAAGCTTAATCTGTATTGGTAATTGGACATGAAATATGTGGTCTAACAGATCGTTAATTGCAAGGCCAAATCTGTTACGCAATAATTAGATGTTGTTATAAAAAAATAAATGAAGAATTAATAAAAATTTTGCTTACCCATTAACGAATTGCGATACCAATATTCCAGAAACATCCAATCTTTCTCGATTCATTGCTGTTAATAAAGGATAAAATATTTGGAGATGCTGATAATTTTGACCCAATCTCGCAATATTATGTATAGACAAACCAAGTATAGATAATAAAAATACTTGATAAAAACTAAACTATAACTAAACTATACCTTCAAACGTTCAAAGGTTGAGAAAAATTTCACTTATCAGCATCATGCTATACAAGAAAACGGCCGCAGGTGATAAATTCTGCTTGTACGAGCAAAGAGCTATGATTACGTGATACATATGAAAAAGATGTCGTAACAAATGCCCGCAAAACGGAAGACGCTAGCAAACCTGCACGCTGATTGACTTCTGATCCCGAGAACGTGTTGTGCATTGCGGCTTTTCAAGCGCGTCGAGAAAAATGTGTCGCGGCCAGTTTTCCTCCGGGGTCTCTCTCTTTCCGTTGCATTCATAATAATCGCTCCTCGTGGTATTATCCTCGTGATATTATCCGCCACCTTTCCTCGTTGGAGCTACGAACTTATGAGAACTCGCAAGAACTCCACTCGATTGGAAACAGATGATAATCAGGTTCGCTAATTGCCTTCGTCGGAATCGCCGCTAGTTACCACATTTAATTTGCTGCCGCGAGGCGATATTGATGATCGTGATGAAGAAGGCTTGATTTTCAACAATACACTACCGCTACCGGATCAATAAATAACGATAGTCAGAGATGAAGTCGCGAGATTGAAAAATGAAAGTAAAGAATACCGCAAATGAGCATACGGCAAGTCGCTAAAGATAGAAAATTGCATGCAGTGAGAATACTCAGCTTCAACGTTCGGTTCCAGTAAAGCAAAGCAATCAAATGTCTGTCTTGAGGTTCTAGCCTGTTCGACGATGTTGAGGAGAATACTTGAATCTGATACCTTAATCATCATATACAGTGATCAGAAGAAATTCACAATTAATTCACAATTTTTATCTTTTTAAATCTCGATAGATTTTTAAATAAATATCTGATATCACTGGGAGATTACGTTACAACCTTGAACCTTGCAAGTTAAGAACGTAGAGATGGAAACTGGATTTTCGGAATTTCGCCAACCTCACGCTTCGCGACCGTGCATCGTGCCGATCTACTCGCCCGATACCGTTCGCGTACCTTATTTGCAAGCCAAGAAGATCGTATCTTCAGGGATCTCTGCACGATTTTCTTGAGTTATCAACATCGGTATTTATCGATGAGTCGTAGGAACGTGACGTCGCGATCAGCTACCGGAGAATACTTAATTAAGCACTCAACAATTAATTACGTGCGCGCGCCGAGTACCAGTGTTGAAGTTAATTAAGAATCTAATATCGCGGCGAACGTACATTAACGATCTCGCACGTGCGATTATGACGGAATCTTTTAATCAGGCAAACTATCCCATCGCCGTTTATTGATACTTTACGACGTACACTTGCGAGGCATTCGATTGATGGGCGATTGAAAATATAAGATACACTTTGGGAAAACACAGCGAGATAAATTGACTAACGGGACCGCGAGATAGAAGAGTCAATATCACTTCCGATTTTTGTCCCTGCGAGCCGTTAAGTGCCAATGTGCCAATTATGCGAAATCCGCGTGTTAGATTGCGAGGATCTTAGATAGAGACCTCGTTGCAATCCATCAAGTGTCCGAGAAAAAAAAAGCAACGCTTGAATTAGATCGACAAGATGTATCGTTGTGTATTTATACGCGATTCGTTCTTTTAAACTCTTCTCTAAAGGAAGGAGAGTCATCAGTTTTATTCGTTTAAATCATTTCTTACGGAGACCAAAGATAACTAGAAACATATATCTTTTAAATTACGTCTCAATAATGCTTGTGATTTGCAGATAATCCGCGAGATAGTTGTACAAAAAATTACCACGATTGCTTCCTTCCTGTCTACTTATGCGTGTGGGATGCACCTGGCGATCGATTTGTATCCCTAATTGTACCGTGCAATATCTTGATCGCAATCAATCTGATATTTCACGCTGATGCAGCAGCCGGCGGCGTTTAAGATTGCAATTGGCTGGCCGGGTCGTCGCTGTTGCAGCCTGGTTGCATCGGCCCGAGAATAAGAATCCTGTTTTCGGTGGGTCCATAATCGTAAAAACCGTTGCCAACCTGTTCCTTGGACAAGTTCTTACGGTGATTCTAGTACTGACCAACCGGCGAATCAAGATATCTCGTGATTTCCATATAACCGATCTTCGCTTTGTCCGAGTGATAGTAAATTACAAGGAATTCTCAGACGCTTCTTCATAATTTATCGTATTATCACTTTATTATAAATTTAGAAATTACTATATCTCGCGTCGACAACGATAGACCGATTATATCGATAAGTCGATTGTGATCAACTGCAAAACTGTTGGCGTTTAAGTGAAAAAAACAGTTCAATAAGTACTTAGTGCTTCTTTAATAAGATTAGTTTATATATTTAGATTCAAAGAGGAATTGAAAGCAAGCACCAATCGTATTAAAGAATCATTAAGCATTTATTATAATAAATTACTCATTACTCATACTTATTAAATTACTCTTCTATTGAACGCAGCTATATTTGTGCTTAATTATTTTAATTTCGATGAAATCCCTAGTTCTATAAGCATTGTAATATAATTCTAATTAAATTCTAACATAATTGTAAAATAATTCCGTCTCTTTTTACATTACATGTCCAGCAAAATATCCGTTCTATTTTATATTTCAACAACTTTATTCAGCAAAGTTCAACAACATACCACTATAAGCAATAATGGCGTTTTGTTCTGGATCGTTGGCGCATATGTTATAGCTGCTTTTCAATCGCATTGTTCCCATATGTTTCGCAACGAAATACTCGATCACAGACGATCACGTTCTACGGTAACTAGTGGCGAAGAGACTTGTCGGATTCACTGATCATCTTCCGAGTTCATGGTATTCAACAGAGCGAAGAAGGAGTACGAGCCTCGCAGGATCTATGAAAAATTCATGATGACATCGATAAACTATCGATTGATCTTTCGTGATCGCGAGTGATAAACGTAATTCGCAAGTCACACCGAAAAAAACGTTAGAATTATGAAATTTAATCGAACATGTGTGCAGCAATTGGTCAAAATATCCAACTGCAAATTAATTCATGTGAAGGTCTAACTCAAGTATCAACACGAGAAAATCTTCGGATATACGAAGTAGTGTTTGACCATTAAGACTTCGTACTTTGACGGTGTCTCTAGGCATTCTGTTGTGTCAGACAATCGCGCGACCATCGGTTTAATACGTGGTTGCGAAGGATGGGCGGAGAACACGATTCGCCTCTCTGCACGTGCTAGAGATGCGTGCTCTTCGTGTTCTCTTATGAAGTACCACTCACATCCACGTTCCATTCTTTCGTCTCGATGTGCTTACGACTATCGACATCAGTTCGCCGCGGGTGAGGAGAAGTGGAATCGGCACGCGCACGGAACAACAGTAAAAAACAACGAAATACCGCACGATATTTAAAGTTATTAACGTTCCGTGAAATGAAACTCGTGTGACTTATATTTTTAATGTATCGCCGAGTTCATTCGATCTTGAAAGTTCGCTTGAAAGTTCGCGGGCGAGAAATACGCTTCGGTCTCTATAAATTCAATCTTTCTTGTCGAGTGCCTGTCCGATAACTTTAATGTCATTTAATTACTGCGACTTCACTCGATATTTCTCTACTACACGTACCAGAAGGATTATGCAATACTCAACCGGTCTATTACGATAGATCGTCGTTGCGTTTTTAAAGATGTACTCACCGCGGTGAATGTCCCCATAGATAAGACGTAGAATACACCTGCTTTCAAATTTATTGCTTTTTTTGAAAATATTACAGACAGCACTAACATACGTCCAATCTTAACGGAAAGTACATCATTCCATTTCGAGAGCCACTGGCTTTGTGTCAACAACGTACTCTGTAAACCGATGTGAAAATTTAATTATACATATCGATTGTTCCGAAGAAATTCGTTTAAAAAAGTTTATTAAAATATAACTTTTATCACTTTCTAACTTTTTGTTTTGATCGTGGCTTTATCAATTGTTTTGTTGATATTAACTTGGCTTTATTGGTGTCAATAGTAAAAATAAATTGTAAATTAGGTTTTTATCTTCAGTATCGCAACGTATCGTATTTAATATATATAATTTCAGGATTATGCCATTAAATAATAAGAGAAATGCGTTGCATAACTTCGAATAGCGACACGAATAAACTACTAATAGAAGAGTGAAGAGTAAAGTAAGTATTGCTTAATTAGACATACTCGTACCTGGTATATCACTTCGTTTCCTATCCAACAGAAATAGAAGAGCTGCGAAATAGCCGCCATCAAGTATATCGCAAACTTGTAGGTGTTGGAACTCTGGCCTATGACCTGCTCGAAACAAAGCGAGGCTTTGATCACGATCTGACCGCGACTTGGCACTTTGACTTATCACGACTCACCAAAGCGGCTTGGAAGCCGGTTAGGCAAATCATCGTGGTGCTCGAGAGCATCTGAACGAACATGCCGGCGCTGAAGATCTCGTTGAAGTCGTTTATTATGGCAAGCAGACGTTGATGATTGCGGATGGATCGTCCAAACCGCTCGGCAAAACCACGACGAATCGCGTCCGGATCGTAATTATCCTTTCCGCAGCTGGCCTCGGTCGTAGAAGATACCCCGCAACAAGCGTTTCTATTGGTGGCATCTGAATTATCTCGCTTATCGTTTGGCATCCCGTCGCTGCCGCAACTCTTAAAATGCGCGTTCAAGATCTCGAGCTGCACGAGAAACAAATTGCATAGATTGGTGATCAAGCTGTCTATCCCGATGATGGCGGTCAGGCCAACAGATATGGAGCAAGCCTCGACAAAGAAGCCGACACCGTGCCACGGATACACGGTCGTGTCGAAGGGGTACCGCGCCCTGATCGGGAGCTGTCCGTTCTCCACGGGCACGAGGAACAGTAGGGCGATCACGAGGAAGAAGGCCAGGGTGCTAAACCCGTAGAAGGTTAAGCGGCAGAGCTGTAGATATTTGTCCAGGATTTCGTCTTCGCCGCCAACTGATTAAATGTATAATTAAAACTTCAAGTATTGATCGACTGTAATCGCAGTTACAACTAGACGCGTGAAAAGCTTCAGGCTGCGAGACAGGGATTCGAAAAGTACAATCGTTTTCAATCAATTAATATCGCTGGCGTATACTTTGCGTCTTACGGTCTCGCGACGCGATATTAGAATTAGTGAAACCTGATATGCGATTTCAAAGAAACGTCACGTGTCGCGGATACATGTACCAGGCGTGATTATGCAAACTGCCGAGTAATTCTGCGTGAATGTGTGTGAGTTGCGTAGATCCTTAATCGCGTGTCAAGGGGAAGACGTCGCGAGAAGGACTGGCAGAGACCGACGTGAAAAATTTCTCGAGTGGTCCTGAATTAACGGAGAAGTCGACGAGCTACAATGGTCCTTTCGCAGTGTCCCTTTCGACGTGCGGATCTCATTAAAACGTAAAATTACGCTCTGTCCTGTCATCGTGTTTGCTTAACCGAGGATATATGTATTTATGTGACGTGGCACTAAAGCCATTTACATGACATTTCACTCTTTCACGAATTGCAACAATTCAATATTCGCTTAAGAATAGCTACAGATTATAGTAGCATACACAGTTGAAAAACATAGTTTATGTTAATTTTAACGACTATTCCAAACAACCCACACAAATTTTTGTGTTAATTTAACATAATAAATATATTAATTTAACTTATAAATATGTTGACACTAATACAATGTTAATATTCTAATATAAAATAAAACTAAAGTAATTTGAAATAAATTTTTGTGTAAAATTAACACATTTTTAATAATACAATTCACTAAAAAAAGTAAAGCATAAAATCTTTTTTTTCTGTAAATTTTAACAGATAAATTCTGTCACTATAAGTAATCGCGGAACAGTAATCTATTGTGTAAAGTCAAAAATAAGTGTACATTGTGTTATTTTTAATTAACACAACAACAACATATTAAATATTAACATATGAATGTATTAAATATTTAACACAAAATTTTAACTAGCATATTTTTTAACAAGAAAAATTCTCTAACTGTTGTAGACACGTCATTAGTTAATTACAGTATAAATATCTCCGATAATAAAATTACGCAATAAAAATCTGAATAATATTCTGGAAGAATAATATTATTCGATAATTACCCTTTTGGCGTCAGTCCCGCATCTAAATGCCAGTCACACGATACGGTAATTTTACTCACTGGGAAACTTGCAGAGTTGATCACAGCCGTCAATAGTCTTACGGAGCAATTGTATGATCTGTTCACGGCGAGTTTGGAAGATCATCACCTTGAAGAACACAACGACGATACCGGCGAAGATGCATCCGTCATCCGTGAAGATCGACAGATCATCGAAACTCAAGCAAATGTCAACGAACAGAGTTACCATGAAGACGAGTATGATCGCCAGGACAAATTTATTGTACACGTAGTACAAGTACCTTAAGAACGCGGACGAATTCGAGTCGAGAGCCCACAAGCCAATGTACCTACATGAAAAATTTTAAGAAAATATAATTGAGTAAATAAATTCAAAATCGAACTTGAAAAATCACGCAAACAGCGTGCAAAAAAAACAAGTTGCACAATTAATAAGATGTAAACGAAATAACATATTGATCTCCCGAGTGTGATAAATGATCAGTCGAGCTACGCCCACGCGCGATAAGATCTATAGCAATTCTCACTTTAGGTAAGTGAGATGCAAAGCACTCAACTTCTGGAACTGTTTCAAATGGCTGTCACTCGTTTCTCGTGTCATCCTTGCCACTCCGCTCCGTAACCAGGACGACGATAAAAGACACGCGCACAGGGCATGGGAGGTCACCTCAGCGTGGGTGCAATTCCTCGAGCGATGTATATATGTATTAAAGTACTCGTTATCGAGGGTCGTTTGTATCCATACTTCCCTTCGTTGCGCTAGAGAAGATTGCCCATGATAAACGGGGCGCAGATTGTACTGTCGTCTTTTTTCTCCGAATTATAGACACTCGCTCGTTGCGGCAACGTCTTCTACCTCGCCAATAATTTAAGAAAATGGCGGTAATTGCAATGCCGCTGCAATTCTGCGATTCGTTTCGTTCCCAAGAGTCTTGTACTTTACTGCGATAAGAGGCCAATACAGAAACAATTTATCAAGTATATTCGCAAGCGTCTAAAATGGTCTGTCGTTTTCCACTTAACGAAATAACCGACTCGACTGCAAATTTAACAATGTGTGTTTTGCCGTGAGACGATTCGATCAGTTGTATTGTCAGACTGCAATATTATGTTAGTCATTTCGAGAGATTGTATAACGATATCGTGACTTACTGTGCTGCAAGAGCAAATGATAATTGCTGAGAGATTTTTATAATAAAACAAGTGATCGTAGTTGTTAAGTGATCGTAGTTGTGTTAAGCTTTTAAATTATAATTTGCTTTTATATAACAAAATTAAATTTTAATTAGAACACAATTATTAACACAGTTACAAGTGTGTATTAAAAGTAATTTATGTCTAGAGCAAAAAAAAAGAAATTCCGGTACCGGGAATCGAACCCGAGCCTCCTGGGTGAGAGCCAGGTATCCTAGCCACTAGACCATACCGGATTATGGAGGAGTGTCTTTTAGAGAAGAAATAAATGGTGACTATTGTACATTAATTGGAATAAATTTATATAATCATCGATATTTTAATTATATCTTTGTATTTTTAAGTAGTAGCTAGTTGCAATAATAACAATAATAGCAATAATGTAATAGCAATCCTATAAAAGACCTCTTAACGATTAGTCATGGATGGAAAATTATTATTTTTATATTTTTTATTCAGTAATATAATAATAATAATAATAACAATAATAATAGCTATTGCATAACGTCACATACAAAAACTGAAAAAAATCATTTTTAAAAGAATAAAAAAATATTGTTTGTACTGAGATTCGAACCATACAAGTCATGCTTTACGATAAACTCGGTGCTTGGAACATTGTATTTATTAATTATCAAGACAAAAAATATAAATGGTGATTGTAAAACTCATAACGACAAGACAAAAAAGTTTGTCAGAAGTGGGATTCGAACCCACGCCCTCAGAGAGGACCAGAAAGCCCTGGACTCGGTCTCGAACCGAGAAGGTGTGAACCTTGAGTCTGGCGCCTTAGACCGCTCGGCCATCCTGACAACTGACGATGAGTCTGTTAATAATGCAGATAAACAGCACATACTAAAGAGTGTACGTTAAATTTATTTAATTCAAGATATACATGAATAAATATCATAACATTTTCGACAAAATATGTATAAAAATAAGTTATATTTGCCATAAATTTTATCGAAAATTCTTTTATTTATAAAATGTGTATGAGATCGAACACGGTATTGTGCAAAATTAAAAAAATTCAAATTTTTCAACAATTCAATTGATTATTTTTTACGTTTTTCATTCACGGCATTTTTGCGAGCAAAAAAATTTGTCAGAAGTGGGATTCGAACCCACGCCCTCAGAGAGGACCAGAAAACCCGGCGAACTCGGTCTCGAACCGAGAAGGTGTGAACCTTGAGTCTGGCGCCTTAGACCGCTCGGCCATCCTGACAATTGAGCTCGGCTTCTCTAACATGAGTACTTATATATCTTTATATAATATATATATATATTTATATTGTTTATTAATATCTTCTTTCAGAATACAAATTAATAAAATTAAATTTTCTTATTACATATATTTTTTATTTTATAAATTACTACATGAAAATATAGATGTTTTGATATTGTTATAAATTATTATTAAAAATTTACAATTTTATATAAATTTTATATAAATTTCTCTAATTTGATTCAATAAATATAATTTTAATGAGGCTACATTTAAGTTAAAACCCATATGTTTCTAGATAAAAAAAAATTAAATCGTCATGGCAAAAAAGAGAACCATGTTTCCGCCCGGGATCGAACCGGGGACCTTGTGCGTGTGAAGCACACGTGATAACCACTACACTACGGAAACTAACGAGAGGTGGCTTCTCTGAATTGGAATATACGGTCAATTCATATTCTTTTTATTCGATAATCAATATCACCTAGACTGATAAGAATAATGAAATAAATAATAAAAGATAAATATACATGATAGAATTTTTAAGTTCGCAGATTAAAGTAGCTGATAAATAGAATACGGAATACTCCGTTATGACCGCGAATAAATCTATGGGATTCAACGTCATCCATCATGATGACCGACACGTTGAAGATATTCCGATATTCTTTGATTTGCATGACATTAAATTGGAACTGTTCACTGTTACTCCGGCGAATCTGCGGAAATTCCTAGGGCGTTTTTCTCTCGAGATTTTCGTCACGGTATAGGGATTTACAGCTGCATTCAGACCATGATATCATGTTACGATTACTCGGACGTGGGACCATGGCTTACCAATTGCATTGTTTATGTTTTTTCGCTTTATTCACCGAGATTCGATACACTAATCGATATATTAATTTTGCAGGATTTTTATAACTCCTTCTTGCAATATGTTATCATAATCAAGGTTAAAAGTTGAAGAATATCGCTGATATCTAAATAATTGACTAAGCGACATTAATGTTAGTATATCTTTTTAAAAATTGTTCAGGATTGTCCTATGAGCCGTTATATCTTCTGTGCGAAAAAAATCGGTCAGAAACCGTCGACACTCGCTACTGCCCGGTGCTGCAGCTTGCGTCTCAGATTCCACAGAAATCTGCAGTATCTGTATTTTACAGTATTCAAGCATCGTAACGGTGCCAGGCTGATCGCTGCGCGATCGTCAAGTACCAAACTTATGTTCGTATCGCTGAGATTACGCACGGCTGCCAATTCGTGGGTATCATACCGTGAAATACACTTCTCGGCACTCAACGGATGAGAATTTAGGACGACGATTCAATGCCGATAATGCGACACGCGATCCGCAACGCTCGTTATCCTTGGCGAGTATTGGTGACACGAAGGTCCATATGCTTTAACATTTACCCAGTTTCATCGCATCGACTCCGATAATATTGATAGTGAAACCGGTTTATAGTCCAAGCAGGTACATCGCGTGCCTGAAATCTACCGGATAGCTCGGTTACGGATTTCATGTTTCTTCAATGAAAGTTTGATAAGAAATTATTTATCCTACTCTCATCGACTCTATCTCTCACAATGTAACGTTCAATATTTCTCAGCAACAGCACATTCAGCATGATTCGTATACAGTTATACGAAAAGATCGTACGAAAGGATTTATCCCGATTTAGAAAGCTAAATTTATTTCATTCTTGCTTGTGTAAGCCACAAATTTACGAGTCACTTTTTAGATACTAATCTATGAAAGCTAACTTTCGAAGTGTAATTTTGCAATAAACTTACTCATGTCATCAATGTAAAGGGATGATGAATTGTTGAAATGAATTAGGCTAGAGAAGTTACGTATTACTCAGAGAAGTTACATAATATTTAATTATTTATTTACAAAATTACAATAAATTATATGTCGAAAGTGGATCGATGCGATCTTATCGAGCCGAGAGGCTTAATGATTGGTGGATAATATTAGGTAATCAAGATTGTTCCACGCCTGACGAATGTTAATTTTCGCTTAGCCGGAAAAAATGATTTTTCAGACAAAAACATTTCCTAAAAATTATATCAGTTTCAAAACGTAGTGTAATAAAATACGTAAGATTAATTCCAAATATAAGAATATAAAAAAAAAAATGTTTTTTGTGTCCGGCAAAAATTTCGGCAGTGCGAAAATTAGTAATACGGAGATCAAAGCTCTTCCTTTCGAATACACGAATGACGAATACATAAACGATAAATAACTGAGGACAAAACGCACAATTGTGCAAGATATTATGCGCATTGTTATCGATGTGTCCAGGAAATACAACGATTGAGCAGTCGCGTTGCAAGAATTCTAATACATCCTAATCAGACACACCATTTTCAATTTTTAATAGCTGAATTTCAAATAAAATGTGTAACTTTCCGACTGCATCCATTATCACTCAAAAACCGCTTGTCTGTGAAATAAATATACATAAATATACGCTGCTTAATATACAGCAATTATACGTACTTTCACTATTCGCAAGAGGTTCGCAAGTCTCGTATTTTTTTTTCGTGTAAGCCAGAACGAAGCAATATCATCTTATTATCAACATTTGTTACATCAATTGGTAAAATAATATTGAGTATATTAAGCAGCATGCAAATATACTTTCGCACGCGAGATTCTCGAAGATATTACATCTAGATATTAAATTATATGAGCCTAAAACTTGTATTGTAATGAATACAAGATTGATAAATCGCATACAGTTAAATTCGTATCCAAGAATACATTCCTTAATGAGTATAAATTATCATCAAACTTATTTTTTTTTTAATTTCAAATTTTTTCTCGCCAGTGAACATTAATTACAAGTTTCAATTTATTCGACACAAACACTAATAAATCACAATGTGATTTATTAGTAATAAAATTGGCCAGACTAGGTCAAATAAATTGAAATAGTTAATTAATTAACTATTGAAACTCATTTTTTTTTTTTTAAGTTGTCTGATAAACAAATATACTGAGTGTATCTTTAAAACGCTGCAATATATAAAAATACAGAAGAGGTAATTACTTCACGCAGAGAAGCTATTATCACATTACGATCTATATATGATCTAAGAATATCTTCTTAGATCATATATACATATGTATATCTACATACTGTGTTAAACAAACTTAAAGAAACTTGATTTTATACAGTCTATCGTGAATATCTATGACAAAATACGATATAATATAAAATAAGTAATATAATATAAAAAAAAGTGTACAATAAAATACAATAAAAAGATTCAAGTTTCGTTAAACTGTAAATATATAATAAAAAATAAGACTTATTAACAAACTCATGTTTTCTTCTTGTCGCAATCAGTCGTCTTTTGAATTATCAGTTTATTTCGCTGCCTCGTTACTTTGGTCGTCGATCGAGTATTCGGCGTGATTTGTTTCAATCCTTGCTGCAGAATTCTGCATGGACTAGCTGCACGTGGTGGCGTTGTACCCTTGAGAAGAGCTTCAACGTCCGCCAATCGTTTCTTCAGCGCTCTGTTCTCCTTTTTAAATTTCACAAGCTCAGAATCTTTATCCAATCGTTCATAACCGGAGCTACTTGTCTCCTCCGCAAAGTGTCTGAACACATGATGCAGCTTGTCTTCGTACTGCCTCTGCATCAAGATCATTCGTTTCTCCGCTTCCACCAGCCGCCAATCCTGATTCGTGATGTGAGCCTCGAGCTCGGTTATCTGAACCTCCAAACTCTTCGAGCTCTCCTTCAAATCGATTACCTTGCGGAAGTATTTCATAAATAACGTTATTATTTCACCGTGAGAAAGTTTCTTCAAGCGTTCCGTCAGCATTCTCTCGCCTTTCTCGCGTTGAGATTGATTCTCATCGAAATCCTTCCGTCCACAAATCATCTCGTTCTTGTGTTCGATCATCGCATCGATAGCTTCAATGGTCTCACCGCATTCTAGCAGTTTACGTTCCTCAACCGTCGTCAAGGTTCTCTCCTTTTGGAACTTCTCATCTAAATCGCATTTCTCATCCACCAAACAGTCCCGAGTGCGCCTCAAATTTCTTATCTCGTGCCGTAATGCTTCCTTTTCATCCATGTCCGCGGTTCTCTCTAGATCCATAGATTTTTCTTTCAGAACGTGGTCCAGGTGAGATATCCTTGCGTTAACATCCAGCAAGTTCTTCATCTTGTCCAAGCAATCAGTCTTCGTTTTCATGTTGTGTTTCTCATCCTCACTCTCCGATTGCATTTCCTTCAATTTGGACGCAGTTAAATTATACTTTTCTTCGAGTTCACGAATCTTTTGCTGATCTTTAGCCAGCTCATCTTCCAATTGCTTCTTACGATCCTCTTCTCTCTTTAATTGCCGTTTTAATTTGTCCATTTGCTTCTTCGACGTATTTAATGAGGCTTCCAATTCCAAAACTTTCTTCGCAGAGTCGCCTGCTATTTGTTTTATCATATCTATATCCATCATTCGTTTCTCATAATGTATCGCTATATTTTTCATTAATTCAATTTCTTTCTTATGTGCCTTTTCCTCAGGATCCTTGTACATAGATGCATTTTCTGCTTGTGCTAATTGTGTTCTCGTGTTGTAATATTCCTCTTCCAGTTTACTACGTTTACGTTGGAACCTCTGCTTCGCACTACTGCGTGTATCCGAATTCTTTATCATATCTGCAATAAAACGTTGCTTAATCT
The DNA here is from genome assembly GCA_901521435.1 of Crematogaster levior. Lineage (NCBI taxonomy): Eukaryota > Metazoa > Arthropoda > Insecta > Hymenoptera > Formicidae > Crematogaster > Crematogaster levior. Next base: position 202,052 of record CABEGB010000688.1, on the reverse strand, counting down.
TAATTGTCGTCTGCAGTTCTTCGATACGTTTGTGCGCTCCATCCAAATTTGATTGAATTTTCTTCACTTGCGTTTGTTTTGCCTCGTTATTTAACGTTAGAGCTTTCAACTCTTTGACAGGTTCAGATATTTCCGTATTCTTGAGAGCGTCGAGCAATAAATCGGGTGAATTATCATTTTGTACCGCAACGAAATTGTCATTAATGACATTATCATTAATGTTTACCTCCAATTTCCGATTATTCAATACATACGGATTATATTCCGGGATACAATTTTCAAGAATTTGATTTTGGCAAGGTTTTAGGCTGTCATTAAAAGCTAATACTTCATTACACATATCGGAACCAGGCAGCATTGAATTTCTCCTGGAATTTGGATTTCTTATCGGTACAGGACGAGACATCGGTACATAATTATTATTTATGGATCTCGCCGTTTGAGATATAATCTCAATATTCGCTTCTCTAAAGTCATCCTTTGTAGAATCGACAATCCCATCCGTTTCTATCTTAAATTTATTCATACATTCATCCAGTTTTTCTAGAAAATCTGGATTTTCTGAACTCACATCACTTTGATCGTCGTCTTCTTCATCTTCCTCCTCGTCCTCATCTTCATCATCAACTTCGGATAGTTCGCTCTCCGAACTGGAGGTGCAATTAGGATCGAGATTTAGTTTTGTTTGATTGCCAGATTCGTCAGTTTTCTCGTCAGTCTCGGTTACTTCCTCGATGCGTTCCAACGATCTTCTAGTATTTTCCGCATATCCTTGTAAACTGGTGGTCTCGTCGCTGGTGATACATTCCTCATACTCTTGCTTCATGCACAGCCATTGCTCAATTTGATCCTGATCAGTGTGTGGCAAGACATTACTCGTCATGAGCTTCGTAAACAGACCTTCTGCATTGGAGACCAGTTTAGACCACTGAGATGCTGCAAACTCGAGTCTGAATAGATCTGCACTAGAGCTACGTTCGCCGGAAGTAGCAGGAGTCATCGCGTCGTGCGACTCCTCGCCAGCCTGCTCGGTTTCCTCTTCGGTCAGGTGATGACGTTCGTGATCTTGGTAAGACGGCATGGTATCAACATACGGCGTGCAACATTGATGATTCATTAACGGTTGATATTGAATCCATGGACTATAATGCATCATTTTAGTCGCCTCAATTCCGTCTAACGAGGCGCTCGTCCGCTAGAATACGAGCCAATCTGCACCTATAAAATATCATTTCCATCCTGTCATCCTTCTCATCGATGAGGCAAAAACATCGCGGCGTATGAAAGCTACCCTCCTGTTAATCTCACATTCGAGCGAAATAATTAAATTATGTTACAATCGAGATCCCAATGAAACTGCATAGATACTTACGGAGTGAAATTCCTAACCTATCGGGATTTCCCATGTCTCGCAACCATGCCTCGAAATTCCTTGTCTCGCGGAAAGGTCGCGACACATATTATGGTCAGTTACGCTTCGTGATTTCGTGAATAAAAAAATAGTTCAGCGATTGTGAAGTTCCTCGTCACGAGTCTGTGAGTTTTCGGCTGATTTCGATGATGTCAGCTACCGTCAAGCGATGTCACGTAGGGCCAGAAGCAGCTGAAGCTGCGTATACGTTGATTTTGCTTTCCGCAGCTGCATTACTCCGCAGTTGAATCTTCTGCACTCGAAACGGAACCTACGAATTTGTCCGCTGGTGCCCCCATGTGGACGAAACGCTGAACTACGTACCCCACGAAGCTTTGATTCTGTTTTGCAATGATTAAAAATGTAGTTTTTTAAATAAATTAAATGTAGTTTTTTAAATAAAATTCTACAAAAAATCCCCAAAAATTAAAGAAACAATGCTCGTTGTATCATGCTCGAGCTGTTTCGTAATATTTAAGAAAATAATTTTTTACAAACTTTTTTACATCAAGAGTAGATTCAGAAAATTTTTTCGAGATAAATTTTGCAAAGCTGGAAATTCGATTAACAAAATTCGCAGTTAAAAAATTCATATTAACGTAATATTATGTGATCTTTTACACCTCTTCTGATCACGTCCACTTCCGTAATTGGCTCACTCAAATTCGAGATTCCACAAATTTCTGTCTTTTGTTCCAATCCAACCAATCATTTTTTAATTTGTCGAAAAATGTTCATTTCTTTGAGTAGGTCAGCTTATATTTTCAATTTTAAAATGTTTTTTTATAGAGATTGCAATGTACTGTCGACTTATTTATCACAGATTTCATTTTCGCAGTTTTTTATTTTTACTATTTTTATTTTTTTTTTATTAATTTTCTATTTTATTACTGAAACTCATTTTATCTAGTGTAAGTTTATTATTCTTGAGGGTAAGAGCGTCTCTTGCGCTCTTCATGTTTCATACAGGAAACGCATTGTCCGATTAACGATAAACTGCGATCCTCGCAACAAGATTGTAAGACGAAGATGGCGCGCAATTCGCGTTGCTATGTACATCGTTGTCGTTGCTAGGGCAAACTCGACAGGTGTTGTATCAGAAACGTGACAGCTTTGACAGCTCGTTCCGAATGTTACCACGATAAAACGGTACTTGCTTTCCTGCAACTGACTGCGTCACGTGGAATGGTGTGAAATAAAATGTTACTTTATGAAAATGTGCCTGTTGATTCTAACTTTTTTCCGTGAACCATTCGTTTGGCTATGTGAGAAACTTTTCTCTCACAGTCAAGTTCACACACAGTTTATCATAAATGAAACACTTTGATTTCAGAGCTTTGCGCCAGTTTTGCGAACGAGTTTCAGGGAGGCCGACATAAACCAGCAATGTTCGTCTACCTGAGCAAGAAGATTTCCATACCAAACAACTTTCGGCTGAACTGCATAGCATGGAATCAGAAGGACGGGTATATTGCAGTGGGAGGAGAAGATGGTCTCTTGAAGGTATTGCGAGTAGAGTCCAACGTCAATGGATCACACAGCGGCGGAAAATCTCGAGGCTTGGCTGCGGCAAGCAATTTGAGCATGAATCAGCCTCTGGAGGGTCACAATGGACATGTTCAAGTAGTTACCTGGAACGAGGAGCATCAGAAGCTGACCTCAAGCGACCAGAATGGAGTTATCATCGTGTGGATGCTGTACAAGGGCTCGTGGTACGAAGAAATGATAAACAATCGCAACAAGTCTGTGGTGAGAGGCATGGCATGGAGCTGTGACGGTCAGAAGATATGCATAGTCTACGAGGACGGAGCTGTGATCGTCGGATCTGTCGACGGCAACAGAATCTGGGGTAAAGAATTGAAAAATGTGTCCCTCTCTGCTGTACAGTGGTCTCCGGATGGAAAATTGCTTCTGTTTGGTTTGAAAAACGGAGAGCTTCATGTCTACAACAATCAAGGTGTATTCCTTATGAAACTGAACATTCCCTCGCTGAATACCTCCCTTTATCAAACCATAGTGGCGCTACAGTGGTACGATGGGAGAAACGGTTACGTCGCCATGGACTGTCCAACTCTAGCTATTTGTTATCGCAACGGTAGGATGGTATTGATGAGGGATACCAGCGACGACAATCCAATTATGATGGAAACTGGGGTGACTGCCTCATGGTGCAGCTGGAACAGTTGCGGCTCTCTCTTGGCGGTAACAGGCATGATGCCGTTGCTCAGTAACGGGGAAACGAAGGATATGAACGTTATACAATTTTACACGCCGTTCGGTGAGCACATGAGGACTTTGAAGATACCAGGGCGGGAAGTAACGTGTTGCACCTGGGAGAAAGGGTCTCTCCGGGTCGCCTTGTCCGTCGACTCTCATATATACTTTGCGAACATCCGTCTGGACTACAAATGGACGTACTTCAGCAACACAGTCGTCTTCACGAACGAGAAGATTGGCAAGGACGGCACGTGCGTGACGTTCTGGAACACGAGCAGCAACACATGTTGCACCAAGTATGTAAGAGCCTTGATATCGATAGCCTCGTACGGGGAGCACTGTGTGCTTTCCGTGAGGAACGACCCTGTTCAAATCACCGAACAATTTTCTCTCCTCGTTTGCAACACCATCGCCACGCCGATAGACTCCAAGTTCCTGGATCTGGAGCCGTTGTACCTCACCATGACCGCCAACATGGTTGTGGCTGCGTCCAAGAACAATTTCCTAGTGTGGAACTTCCGCACGCCTCGCAACTCGATGCTGCACTCGAGTAGGATACGCAAGTACAAGATCTATCACGTGGATGAGACGCCAACTGGCGTGACCGAGGTGATCCAGGATTTGGACAAGGATGGTGCGTTCGAGACCCCCATTAACACAAAGGCCACCATGGATCCGATCTGCTGCGTCTACGCCACCGAAAAGGTTCTCTTGGTCGGTCGGGACTCGGGAATGATTCAGCGCTACTCTCTGCCGCAGATAACGCTCGTGAACCGATACAATACCGCGTGTAGACTACACAAAATCGCCATTAACTGCGATTCCACGCGCGTTTCCATTCTGGACGCCAACGGAATACTCACTATGCTGGATCTGGATTCACAAAAGGCCCCCGATTCGCGAGACGGAGACACGGGCGAGGATATATCCAAGTTCGAGAGGAAGGACGTGTGGGCCATGTGCTGGGCACGGGATAATCCCTCGCTTCTGGCGATCATGGAGAAAACTAGGATGTACGTTTTGAGAGGACTGGACCCCGAAGAGCCTATAGCGTGCTCCGGATACATTTGTTCGTTCCAAGACTTGGAGATACGCTGCGTTCTATTGGACGATCTCATGCTACTGTCCGATGACACGCGTAAGGACTTGATAGTGGACTTGGAAGTAAAATCTTTGAGAGACACAAGAGAGCTGCTGGCCAAAGTGGGTTTGAAGGAGACCAACAATTTCATCCAAGACAATCCGCACCCACGTCTTTGGCGTTTATTGGCCGAGTCGGCGTTGATGAAGCTGGACCTGGAAACAGCAGAGAACGCTATGGTGCGCTGCACGGATTACCTGGGTATACAGTTTATCAAGCGTCTACAGAACGTGCACAACGATCAGCTAAAAAAGGCCGAGGTCGCGGCGTTCCTCGGCAATTATGACGAAGCCGAGAAGCTTTATTTGGACATGGACAGGCGGGACCTGGCAATTGCGCTACGCCAAAAGCTGGGCGACTACTTTTGGGTCGTGCATCTGATGAAAATGGGCATCGGCGGCTCGGACAAGCAAATGGAACACGCGTACAACAAGATCGGCGATCACTTCGCCGAGAGACAGAATTGGGAGAGCGCGAAGGAGTACTACGAGAAAGGTAGAAATTTGGAGAGACTCATTCAGTGTTATTACAAACTGGAAGATTTCGTTCAGCTGGCGGCGACCGTGGACCAACTGCCGGACAAGAGTCCCATCTTGAAGACTGTAGCGAGAATGCTGGCCTCGGTGGGAATGTGCCCGCAGGCGGTGGCAGCTTATATTAAGTACGGAGACGTAAAGCTAGCCGTGGACACGTGTGTGCGTCTGAATCACTGGGACCAAGCCGTCGATCTAGCGAAGACTTACAAGATGGCGCAAATCGGCGAGCTGCTGAACAAATACGCCAATCATCTGTTATCAAACGGTAAGCGTCTACAGGCGATCGAATTGTATAAGAAAGCCAACTATAATCTAGAAGCGGCGAAGTTATTGCTTCATCTCGCCGAAGAACAAGCCAGATCCAAGTCGCATCCCCTGCGCGTGAAGAAGATATACGTCCTCGCGGCCCTGCTGATCGAGGACCATATCAACAGCGTTCCGGCGATAAAAGGCGGCCGCAGTAACGTCGTCATGGGTCTTACTGAAAGCAATGAAGATACCAAGATCATAGAAAATGCCTGGCGTGGCGCCGAGGCGTATCACTTCCTTTTGCTCGCGCACAGACAGTTGTACGACGGCAGTTTCGATGCTGCGATGAAGACCGCTCTGCGACTGCGAGATTACGAGGACATACTGGAGGTGGAAGACATCTATTGTCTGTTGGCGCTATCGAGCGCCGTTAATCACGCGTTCGCCACTTGCTCGAAGGCCTTCATAAAATTGGAAGGGCTCGAGACGATCTCGGAGGCGAAGAAAGAGGAATATGAGGAACTGGCGGTGGATATCTTCACGAAGCACACTCCGAAGGACTCCCGCAACAATAAGGCGGAATGCGTCAACTGCGAGACCCTGGTGCCCGACTGGTGTATCGCATGCCCGAATTGCTCGACCAGATTCCCGGCTTGCATCGTCTCGGGCAAACCGCTGATGGACCTCAGCATCGCGTGGATCTGCACCGTTTGCCGACATCACGTCGCGACGGAACGCGACGTTGTTAACATAAACGCCTGCCCCTTGTGTCACAGCACCATCACGTATATGTAGGCGAATAATTCGCCAATCCGTAGGATTTTTTCCAGAATTTTACGATAGATAAATAACAAGCTTTCGTACTTAATAACTGTGCAATGGAAAGAGAACAATTAGAAACATATTCAAGTTTTATTTCATGATTTTGAAAAATGGAGAATCAACATTAATACTATTACATTTGTCGGTCTTCTATAATCGAGTCAAGTGTCAATTAATCGTGAAAGATAATTTAAAATGAATTAAATAATAAATAAAGTACCGCGTTATTTTTCGTGCCTTGATATGAAATAGTTATATCAGTTAATCGTGAAACGCTAACAAGAATTATCGAGTCCGATACATTTTTAAAAGCATGCGGATTTTTCCTTTTGTGCGCACTGATACATTTTTCACACTTTGTGTGTAAATAGAATTTTCATTAACTTTTAACGTATGAGTATTCGTTTTATTTTCATAGGTTTTTCATGCATGCCGATAAGATCGTCGATTGTATTAATCGGTAATAGATTTTTATTAAAATAAACCAACATGTGGATCAATATAGCGAAAGTTGGATATACCGTTTTACGTTAAAGCGAATAACTCCTGAGTGGTAAAATGCAATCTAACGAGAATCTAATTTTCAACGGTTTTCCATTGCATATGCATTACCGACATTGTGGTCGCTGTACGCACCTGCTATTCCATCCAGAATGTAACGAGCTTTTAACGAGTGGAATTTCATTAGTTTTGTCGTGCCTTCAAAGTTTATGCAAGTGCGAATATCATTGTCGCGTAGTTTTGGTGTCAATTATGCAGCCAACATTTTTTATTTCAGACCTGATAATTGATCTCTCGTTATCAGAATCTTATCGTTTCTGGTACGACATTATATCTTTCTGTTAACAATGGTATAATACAATGATATAATCAGTTAACAATTATAAATTTATATGAAAATAAGTATGAATTTTATATTTATATGAAGATAAAAAAAGAGATATAATTATTATAATACATCAGGTATTTGATATCGAAGTAGAAATTCATTGATCTTCGATTTTTGCAAAATGTATTATAAAAAATTAGTGAATATATGTGATTGTTTATGTTTTATATAATCTAATTTGATAAAAATATAACATAATTTTATATAATTTGATATAACAATTCCTTACAACAAGATGAATGATTTCTTGCGTCTTTTAATATATCGCAATAGAATTCTCCATTTAAATTACTTTATTAAACTTAAATTAAACTAAATCTAAACCGTCCACTATGATTTAGTTTTAATCTGTATTTTATTTGCAGATATATTTAAATAGTATTAAACTATTATATTAGTAAAAGAAAAGGAGAGAGAAAGAGAGAAGATGGCAGAAAAAGAGAGAGAGACATAAAGAAGCAATTATAGAGCAGAGATGCTCTTCATATGCATATTTATACCTCTTTATAAATATATATTTTTATCATAATATAGTGAAAAAAAGTATTATATAACAATATTAAAATAGAAAAATAAAATATTAAAACAATGAAAATATTCCCTCTGCTATTAATCTTTTATTCGCGTAGTTATTTTTAATGTAATTACTCGCATGTTGTATTTTACACTCCAGCATATATATATATATCTACTGAATTTAAAATATTACCAAAAATTCACAGAATAGAATTAAAAATTCAATTTTAGTATAATTATAATATCAGAAAATAATAACATACATTAATGACTTTTTAAAACTAGTTTTTTTTTTAACAAAATGCATTCTATTCATGAAAGAGAATTAAGACAAATGACGCTTATTATATACAATAAATCACATCGTTTTATTAACTGTGCAATGGAAAGAGAACAATTAGAAACATATTCAAGTTTTATTTCATGATTTTGAAAAATGGAGAATCAACATTAATACTATTACATTTGTCGGTCTTCTATAATCGAGTCAAGTGTCAATTAATCGTGAAAGATAATTTAAAATGAATTAAATAATAAATAAAGTACCGCGTTATTTTTCGTGCCTTGATATGAAATAGTTATATCAGTTAATCGTGAAACGCTAACAAGAATTATCGAGTCCGATACATTTTTAAAAGCATGCGGATTTTTCCTTTTGTGCGCACTGATACATTTTTCACACTTTGTGTGTAAATAGAATTTTCATTAACTTTTAACGTATGAGTATTCGTTTTATTTTCATAGGTTTTAGGTTTTTTTCATTTTTTTTTTTATTCGCTTATTATATACAATAAATCACATCGTTTTTTTCTTTTGCAATTTAATTACTTTAAAGTATATAATTTATTTCATAAACAAAGAGCAGATTAAAACGCATTTTTCTCGACGTTACAGACAGTCGATAATCACACGACGTTATCGAGTGGGTGGTTGGTGCTCGATTGGCAGCACTGGCGCGCCATTTCCCGCACTGGCCGTTTCAAACCTGTTACCGTTTTGCGCAAGCGCGCCACTCAGCGCTCCTCGGCGCACATTTCGCCCGCGCTACAGTCAGTGCGTCTCGCGCCGACGGAGGGGTTGGTATTTATCCCGGAGTGTCTCGCGCGACTACGTATCTGCAGTTTGTTTCGCTCGTTCGACTCGGTGCCACGAGGAATATACCCGCCGGTTCATCGTGCCAGACAGCTACGCTTGCAGTCACGCAGAAGAGATACACGTTCGCGAATGCACGAGAGTCGCGCAAGTGTCGTCGCGTCCGTCCCGCCGCCGGCAACGGCAGCACGCCGTCGTCGCGAGTAGCAGTGTCGAGATCGTAGCGCGTGTTCCGCCGGCCCTTTCTCCGTCCCTTCTCGATCTCGCTCCTCTCCCGCTTACGTTTCCGCGCGCGGAAGACGAGAGCAGGAAGACCGACGTCGCCGCGAGAATGACGAGTACCATGACGACTCTGTGGATTGTCGCCGTCGCGACGGTCGTCGTCGCGACGACGACGGTGAACGCCGCCGGGCTTAAGTGCGACAGTGTCAGGCCGATCTTCGAGGCGCAGGGGTTCCCGCTCAGCGACATCCCGAAGGAGGCGATCTCATGTGAGTAGTAGCTACCTATTACTTTCGCGCGCGAAAGGCAAATAAGTTTCCCAGCGAAAACGCTGACGGCATGCATCAATATCGTGACTTCCCGCTCAACAATCTAAGTGCAACATAACACATGCGCCGCACGATCAACAGTTGCATTGTCGAGTGGGAAATGATAATATTGATGTAACGTTACTGTTAGCATCGGTCGCCGGGCTCGTATCCCGCATGAAGTGCGGCACGCTTCCCTCCTCCATATTGAAGTAAGCGGCATTGAAGGAACGGGGGAGAGAAAGAAGCTCGGCGAGGAGCGCAACTTTCGTTCGGCACGAAGAAATCGCATTCGCCCGATCGTCGCGTGCACTTTAAATGCATTTTAACGTGCGAGATGCGAATGAGGAGCTCGCTGGGGCAACGATTCGTTTTAGCGATGCTCCTGTAACGGTCGACGGAGCTCGTAAAGCGAGCTCTTGATATCCGCAGTTAACGGATTCACGTCAATCTCAATTCACTCTCCCCTACCCCCCTCCGGAGACGAGATCGCATTTTGCGTATTAAGCGCGTTTAACATTCTCGACACGTTGTGTACAGACACTCGAATGGACGAGTTTGATTTATCGGCGCGGATCTTATCGTTATTAGGTCTCATTATCTCGTTATCGGCGGCCGCGCTGCGATCTTGTTTTGTGATCGACGCGTCGAGTAGCTTCGGTTTTTCGGATCTGTCGAATGATTGAGTTATAACGGTAGATCGAATTAACCCTCACGCCACCACCCTCGTTTTTAGGTGATTGAGAAACACTGCGCCTAATAGACGTGTATTAGAGCAAAGAAATGAAGTTTAAAAGTTAAAAGTTGAATAAGATATAATTATCCCGTTCCTTTTCTTTTCTTTCACTTTTAATGCGTAGTTTGGATTTTTAAGAGTTTGGATTTTTTATCAAGGGCGAGGAGGGAGAGGGGAAGGTGGAAAAAGAACAATGGAAGTACATCTGAGAGAGAGAGGACCCTCTCTCCAAAATCCAATCCGGAGCGGAGAAATAATGTTACTTCTCGCGAGTTCTTCGACAGGGTTTCTTTATCGCTTGGTGGGGCGACGAAAATGGGTGTCGCGGAGGCGCGTTAACCGTGGAAATCGGGAGCCGCTCGTAATATGATACACGACGCGACCCTGCAATTCGTTATTCCGCAAAAATAACCGTGGCGCAGCCCCGCATTGCAAGAGGGAGAACAAAAAAAAAGGAGAGTGTCGGCGACTGCTTTTAAGACTTCCCAGAATCCTGTTCGCGCGAGCGCCAAAGGGTCTCTGTCGAGACGTTCTCTCTCTCTCTCTCCCCTCCCCCTCTCTTTCCGGAGCGAGATCGATTGGCTTCTTCCTCGATTCATCCCGAAAATTCGATTTTAATTACGAGATCGGGGCGCGTCGCACGATGATTGGGACATCAAAGTTGAATTTATTCACCGGAACGAACGGGCCTTGCAAACGTTCGTCTGCCATATCAAACGGGTTTGGCCTTTCAGCGACTGTGAAATCCTCGCCGAGTGATTGGCCGATCACAAGGCAAATGCCCGAATCGCTTTATCTCTTTTTCTTTCTCTCTCTTCCCCATTCGCCGCAATTTTTGACGATAATCCACGAAGGTATCGGATTCCGATTCCGTGGATTTTCTCTTCTGATTATAATAATCTGTGTAAATTGCTGACTGGATGGCCAAACAGGAAACTATAAATCGCGTGTGCAATTATAGCCGTATAAAACTTAAAATATCTTAAGATTAATTGGATTTTTTGACAATAAATCTCTAGCGGAGATTACTAAGTTGCGTTTTCCGGAAATGACGAAAATAATTAAAATGATTCGAGAGAACATTATGATATCTTAATGACATCTATAAAAGACATTATGACATAAATGACATCTATAAATGCCATCTTAATCCTCCGTTAATTGCACTATTTTTTATCAATGTGGTTGCAATGTATCTCACAGTATTCGATATTCAATATCAGTTGTCCCATTATTTTTCTTTGCTTCTGAAAACAATTGAAGCGTCCAGTTTCAAAACTCGCTAAAGTCATTTTTAAAAATTTTTGAGCTGGCAAAAGGAATCGATTGTCAATAGAGACCACTACGATATGATAAATTGTTGACGTTTCAAAAATTACTTAAATGGCCCAAATTTTGCATCAAAAAGTTCTTACAGTTTCAAAGCTCATTTTCATTCTAAACCCCTACTGCTTCCCGTTTCAAAAAAATGAGAAAAGTACTTTTAGCGAGTTTTGAAACTGGACGCCTCAATTTTTCTTTCATCAGCACTTGACTAGACCACGCACGAAAATGTATAAAAAACAATACATAAAGAACAAAGCGACAAGTATTAGGATAGATAAAAAACTTAAAAAAACTGAAGGTAATGACTTAAATGTTGTAATGAATTTTGGATATTAACGGAGGGTGTATCTTTAATATATGTCTTTTAGACACGTGTGTTGTCTGGCATCATTGAATTCAAAGTCCTATTAGAAGGATTATACGCAATTATCCAGTTATAGTAATATATACAACAGAATATACTGAATTATATAAGCATTGCACAAGTTTCTCACAACGTTTAAGCATTTTAAAAAGATGTTTAAATCCTGTCGCTTTTCGAGTACGTCGAGTTTCATGATCGATGATTGCAGTTACACCTTACAAACGCAATTCAATCGAAGGAAATTTACTAGAAATATCGTGCGCATATCGTTCGTTATCGAGTAAGAAGGACAGACATCAGATAGATAATGATAGGCTACTATTTGTGTGTATGTGTGTGTTTGTGTGTGTGTGTGGGGCTGGTCGGTCAATAATTACGGCATACGTGGGCTATTGAACGTTACCTTTGATGCAGTACCCCTCGTTTTTTTTTCTGAAGTCGGCAATTATGTGCCAGCTGTTAAGCCATTGGAAAATTTTTTTCAATGGAAGATTTTTAACGCAGTCTCCGTAAAAAGATTGTTACGAAGTGTTACGTAGTTTATACAGCCGTAACGAAGCAAGGAAGATCCCCGAAATTATTTTTCCACAATTGTCCCAGCGTGATTTTTCTTTCTCTGAACTTTCGGGTACAAAACTGATGAGGATCTCTCGGACAATTTATAACGCGTCAGTTGCTTCAAGAAATTCACTATATCGCAGATTGTAAATAACAGAAACATTTTGCAATGTCAAATTATGCAATTAAACAAAAAAATAAGTAATTTAAATATATCGCAGAATTCGATTGTAAAACAATTTAATACATTAAAATTATTTAAAGAATTTGGAAATCTTTTTAAAAATTGTACATTATATCGTACGATGTATTGTGATATGATATAATTATATTATGTTTATAATTATATATGTTTATAATTACGGAATGTCGCTATATAATTTTGGAACAATGTTTGTTTAAGTTGTTTAATTCACGCCGCTTTTTCTTACGTCGTTTCTCGTCTCGGCAATATTCGGGAATCCTGACGATTTCTTGACGCGATTTAAAATGCTTTTAGGAGAAAGAAGAACGAATCACTTTAAAGGAAAGGAAATGTATTGTGTAAGGGACGACAGAGAGAGAGAGAGAGAGAAGCGTTAGGATATAAAAGCCACAGCAAAATCAAGCAACTCCGATGGAAGACGTGCCATTAGCAAAGCTCTTTCTTTCGCTAACTTTTCACTCTCATTCACATTTCAGTTTTCACCTCAAAGCTTACGCTTTCAACTTATTTACATACCACTACGTAATGATTAAAGTTTTCTAGATCATCTACAATTTCTGTGAGTCACGACCTCTTCTTCAATCTTTCGAATGCTTGACATTTTTTAGTAAATTGTAAATATCTTTTCAAGCTTTAAATATCAAATTCCATTAAGTACATCGTAAAAAAATGTTAATCCTTTTATTATTTACAATCATCTTTAAAAAATTTGTCAAATTCTTTGTTGAAAAGATTAAATTGCTTTTCTTTCTAATGTCCACGCGCACGCGCTCATTGAAGAATTAAAAATTACTTCTGTTCGCTTTTTATTACGCAAAATATAATTTACAAATATTCTTTCAAGTTTTTGTATATCAAATCAAGATTAATTATATATTTTTTAAAATCTTTTTTATCATTTATATTTTGTAAATTCTTAAAAATTTGTGAAATTCTCTGTTGAAAAAATTTAACTGTGTTTCTTTGTAACGCCCGCGCGCGCATTATTGAAGGATTAAAATAAAACGTTACTCCAGTTCGCTTTTTATTATTATGGAAAATAATCATTGAGACGAAAATGATATATAAGAGAGGACACCGTGTATAGAGTGTCATAATCATAAATTCCAACAATCCGCGTGGAATCGCAATTTATTTCGCGAACTTCGGCGAGCTGATTTGCGAGGACCGCGACGTGACCGCCGGTGGATTTATGACCGATGAATTATGCGCTTTGTTCGTTTAGGGGAGAGAACTTCTCCAATGGAGTCCGAACGGCCAAGAGAGATGAATAAAATTCCAAAAGACATTCTTGCGCTAAAAATTGACGATGCCGTGACCGGTTTTCTTCTGCTCGTTGATGTATGATTTCCTTTCGACGTATCTCATGCTTCTCTTACGACAATGGCACGTAATTGCTTATTAGTTATTTGAACGTTCTCGATTATTGAATCGCAAATTAAGATTCTGTCTATCCATAAGTGTCCACTTGGAATTATCTGAAAAACAATCTCCTGTCACACTGTACTACTGATGCATCTTTTTTAAATCTTTAAATAAATAATGTCCATTTCTACCAATGTAGATTTACGTCAATCTTTAATTTACTTTCCATGTTATTTTTAAAAAAAGATAAAAAAAATCAAACCGATATTAAAGTTAATCACATTGGTGGAAATTGATGTAAGACTTGTTTTTTGTTTAAGTAATAATAGACAATAGGTGTATCATTGATACTTTGACGAGAAAAATTTCGAGTTAAAACGTGTTAAATGTGTTGATATTAAATCAAATCTCTTCCACAATATTCAACGTCGGCGTGAAGATCATTTTCCGCTGCGTTTAACGCGTTGATCGACTGCGAGACTGGCGGTACAAAAAAGACGAAACAATAGTGTTAATACCGTACATCCCTTTTGCGGCTTCATTAGCACGTTTTGTGTACAGCGAATTCATTTTAATTTATGGACCTTTGGAACTCGCGGAGAGGTGTTAATGGCGGCGGCCAATGACAAGCCGCCTCAAGTTTTATGTATGTACCCACTCGTTCACCGGCGGTGCACAGTGGAAAATCTCCGTATTTGCAAAGGCGCGCGTATTCGCATCGCGTTACTCGCGAAATCCGCGACTCCGCTATCTGCGTCGCAATCAAACACGTTTATTATCAGCCCCGAGAGAATGTCAGCGTATCTGCTCACTCGAGCGCAAGATAAGCGGCGTTTACGCGTCGCCAGCATTACTGCACACTGCGATATCAATCCTCAACGTAGGCCGGCAAAAATATTTTTACGGTCGCATGCAGATGTAGGGTTCGTATTCAATTCTACATATCACTCTCATGATTGTCATGCAGTCGTCAGTTTGGTTTCGAACCGTTCGAAAAATCGGAAAAGCCTAGCACACAAGTAATCGCGATTTGGTTTGGTTCTGAACATTAATGTGTCGATACGAGACAGTGAACGTTAAGACACTAAAATATATTTGAACACCCAAATATATTTGATTTACATTATTAATATTAAATAATAACTTTGCAAATGCGGCTAATTTGTCGTATTCCCGCCGCACCTCCTCAAATTTGCTACTGCGAGGAATTGCTGTTCTGAATGATTTATCTCTGTTATCATTCCGACTGCTGCACAGATACGGGCATGTTTATCGGTGAGATGAAAGCAAAAGCAAGCGTGTGGGTTCCGTTGGTTTCGCGAAAAAACAGCAAAGAGGGCGAGACACGGAGACAATCTGGGGAAGGAAAAAAGGCGTTCATTTTATGTTTTATCGCGACAACTGCACCACACGTGCGGGTACACGCGTTCTTGTGTCACGTTAATACCTCAGATCGTAGTCTGAGGTCTCGTCTCTCATCGGACGACAAAATAAAAAGTTTAATAATCGAGCAATTTGCGTCATGTCTCGACAACGCACACATTTCACAGAAAATCTTTGAAACTTTGTCAAGATTTAGATAATTAATTCAGAGAAACTTGAACGAATAAATTTAAATTTAATAATAAACTTAATAGAATGCTAAATAAATTTAATACAGAAAATCTATCTTATTTATAGGCGTAACATTTAAGTTAATGTTTCTTAACATATGTAGACGCTCTATACATACAAACATAAAATTTTGCACATATAAAAGATATCATATATGTATTCGATTATCATAGAAATCACAGTTACAACACTGTTTGCACGAATATTTGCAGGGTTCACTATGGTAAAGCATAGCTACGAGACGCAGAATAATTAATGCGCTTTGTTTCTCTCTCTTTTTTGTCTTCTACTTTTCATTCTCTCACCCCACAGCTTATTATTCGCGAAATACCTACGAATGGTTGGTAATTAATACTTCGGTTAGTGGTAAGTTTGTTTGCAATTAGTATTCTGTTAACATCGTGTTTTGACATTGGAAATATTCATGCTTGGGTGCACTTAGATATGAAATTACACAAAAGCTCTTAAAAAAACATATTGTAATTTATTTTTAATTTAATAAAGATACCAGAAGAATTATTAGAAAATTTTAATTGATATTTATAATTTTATAATAAATCTTTCTAAGATTTAATATGAAATTTATAATTAAATACTTATTTTTATTATGTATTTGTGTATCTGTATTTATTTATTATACTTATAACTTTAATCAACAAAGTTTTATCAAATTATCACATTCTTGAAGTTGTAATCGGATAACAAAATTTCTGACTACTTAAGAGAATTCCGATTGACGGTTTCCAAACATGTTGATGCGCACCAAGTACAACTTGCGTCGTGACAACCATTAAAACTAATCCCGACCAATCATTATTCTTTGTTTAACTTTGTCCATCGTTCTCGAAGCCCTCGGTCCAACGATTTGTACTCCTATGCTAAATGCAAAGCGACGCATTAACGCGATCGTAAAAACCGTGTTTGACATGTAGTTAATACGTCGCGCGTCCTGTGGTTCCACGGAAGCGAGCGAGAATGTCGGAAAGCTTTTACGATGCAGTAGATTCTTCCTCAAGGCCTCGCTTCTGGAAGAGATTTTCTTTTATAAGAATATAAAATTAAATTCTCTTTTTGCAAAAATATTACGCAACTCAATAATTAACATAAACGTTGAGAAAATCTAACGCAAAACACATTGTAAAAGAAACGAAGGTCTGAATAATTATATTTAACGTCTTCCTCATAACGTCGAAATGATAATTAATCATCCAATGGCTGGAATTAAAAATTGTAGTTTATATTATTTTATTGTTTTATTATTATATAACATTCAAAAATTATTAATCTGATGACATTTCCATAAACGCATTTTTTAATTATTCGTATAGTAATGTCGTTACAAAAGTGCAGATAATTAGACGCACGCATTATGTGAAATGAAAATCCCTCTAATTTAATTTTGTTTTTCTCCCACATCCATTCTTTTCCGACAAAGCTGACGTATTCGATACACAGCCGTAAAGTTTTCCAAAAGAAAAGCACTGTCATTGTTCGATCGTTCTGTTCGTATTCCACGTCGTCCAATTTATTCCGTTGTCTACGTTCTTAAAAGAGCGAGCCTCCGGAATATTCATTATTCATTTGCTCGTTTATCTTCGAACATGTTCAAAGCTGTAGTCTTTCTCCGATTTTTCTTTTCACTCTCTTTTCCTTCTCATTCCGTCACTTGAAAGAAAATTAACTGACAATGGAGCAACTAAGTGCAAGAATGTGGAAAAAAGAAAATAAAGAGAAATATCATTTACACGATATGCAAAACAAGTGTATGAACTCTTCTTTCTCGATGTTAGATATTGCTTTTCCATTCGAGAGAGACGCCGCGCAAGGCGGTGACTCAACAAATAATATCATCACTGGCCATTGTGACGTTTTTCTACACTTCCCTTCTTTTTTTTCTTTCGTGTTAGTTCTTGATCAGGTATACTTTCAGTCAAAGGATATGTTCCGCGATCCTTTTACCCTCGACCACCCTTAAGTCTACCTGTTCCTCCTCCTCCTCTTCTTCCTTTGCAAGTTTTTTCCTGTTGCACGGACGGTGGTATAATGAAACAGGCTTACTCGTTATACTTCCTGTAACATTCTCCGTCTGTCTCGGGGCGTTAAGAACGCTGCGTTCGAATCTCTTCTACTTTAATTATCCCTCAGGTTTCTTTGCGCTTTCTCGAGAGGGTGCTCTCGGATTAACATATTTATCGACAGCGCTATTGAATTTCATAAAATCGCGTCAACGTCATTCTTTATTGCGTCTATCAGCGACTATTGTAGTTTATTGTAATTTTGTTTTTCCCAGATATGCTTTGTTTCCTTATTATTCCTCTTGTCGAGTAATCTTGAATGCTTATTTCTTTTAAAAATGCAGGAAGTGCAAAATGAACAATCTTCGCGTTTCCTCTTACGAATCGCAACGTCGCGAGCATGACCCACATATCGTTAGGATATTACTGTAAGTAATCATGAGAATGACATTGAGGAAAGCATTCTAAAATTATACCGTGCACTGTCAATTAATGTTGGTTAATCTTAAATCGATAATGAATATTTTACTCTTTTTTTTAAGTAATAGAATAGACAAAAAGTTACAACCCTAAACCGTTTAAATTCCTTTCAAGTCGACAAATTACTTGTAAAACAGATTAATTATGAAGCAAATATGATTGAAAACTAAAATTATTAAATTACCCCAATTGAAGTTTTTAATTACTATAATATATGGTAATGTGGTATGATTGTGCGAATAAAGTTTAACAGTTGAATCCAGAATAAAAACCGGTTATTTGATCTTGCAAAGACGTGCTATCGCTTTCAAAAGAAAAACGTGATACTAATATAGCTAACGAGTCAGTATTCTGCGAATTGATTTATGAATAACGTTATCGATACCAGAGTAGATAAATATTATGCTTTGAGATTACGGACTTAGAAAGCGGTGTGTGTCGATTAATCGCTCGGACGTGAATTGATTTTAAACTCGCTCCTATCAAGGTATTAAGTTTTTTTATCAGTATAATAGGTCCATTTACGGAACCGAGATAAATTTCATACCGATAATAATTCGTGCTAAAAGATAGATATATTCTTTCATATCGTACTGTGCATTTTCTGCGGTACTACAAAGTCTCTATTCTCCTGTCAGTGAGTCCAGCAGTATAATGGACACTGCTCAGCATGCTGGAAACAAATGATCAAAATTTAGGTAAAAGCTTAAAGATCCCTATGATATTGTTCACGCTATGGCACATTTACATGTCGCCAGGTGAAAGAGTAACAAATTGCTGCAGATATTGAAAATTTAATGCACTCAGGTATTTCTAGTGATGTTTACACGTGTTTATAGATGCCTAATGAAACTGTTGAGACCTTCGAAAACATAAAAACCGAAAGTATTGGAACAAAACTTGGATACCTACCTGGTCATATACAATACCTGATATCTGTATACCTCAAAGATCTAAACATTGTCAAAAATTCATCTTTCAGAAAACGTTTGTATTGAATTCCAGTTGATTAGCCACGCTTGAATGTCTAATCAGAGGTCAAAATGTTCTCACTTATTTTTTTCATTTTTAAATGACATGGTAAAAGAAAGAAAAAATAAGAGAGAAAGAAAGAAAGATCTTTTATTATACGGAATTACGATCGTTTGCTACAGTCGCTTTCTTTTCCTAAAAAAATCGCGTCTTTCCCTTGCACGATTACGAGGGAGGACCAGGGTGAACGGTGAAGGATCGGTCTCCGAATGGAAAAGAGATTTAAGCTCGAGCGACTGCCACGGACAGGGAGTTATGGGCAATCGGATACGTTTTCTTGAGCAGAGGCTTTCGATCGTGTCGTCGTGCACGCGCGCCGGTGAAGGAATGCAGAATACAGAATGCAGCCTTTTCACGGAGAGATATCCAGACCGTGGCAGAATGCAGCCGGCCGGGGCAGCGGCGGGCTTAATGGTCGCTGTTATAAGTTATAACTTTTAAATAACCAGCACCGGCGAGAAGGGACCCTCCCCGGCCGGCACTGGAAACCAGCTCACCTTGCTTCACCCGATGCGATGAGTTTCGCTCCGTGTAGCAGTCCTATACGACTGTCAGCTTTATACACGTCTACACACGTGATGCATCCGTGCCTCGAATGCGTAACGACGATATAACGTTGAGAGATTTTGCAGACGCGACGTACAACACCAATGTACGCCGCCTTGCATCCGCGTTTGCTAGCTGGTCCCTTTCGGAGCATGTAATACCTGCCGGATTAATTACCGCAGTTGGTTCACGGAGTTACATTACAGTCGCCGTGATGCTCACGGTTGTGAATGCAAAGTCAAGAGTACGTCTCTCGAAATACGGATTAATTAAATCTGTACTCGAAAGACCGTGATTGTCATGCAATCTGGAAAACTTTAATCAATCCAAATTGCTCGTAAATAACAAACAGTTAAGTAACAATAAGCATAGAGAAGAGACAATAGAGTTTTTTGTATAAATCTAACAACGGCGCTACTACCAAAAATATTTGAGACATTTATATAGAGGAAACCAAGATATTTTTTGCCAGAGCTTTTATTGATTGCTGAAGATTAATATAGAATTTCACATTGAAAATTAGTAAAAAAGTTTGTTTCTTTTGCACGAATAATGAAAATTACATTGTAAATTACATAGAAAAAAAGATCCGGTATTTTTACAGTTATTATATATTGCGGCGAGATCTATGTGATCATCTATAATAATCGCGTTAATCTCTGAGAATCTAGTTACAATGTTACCTTATTTATTTTCTGGTATATGTAATTTACAAATACCGATCGAGATACGATACGGCTCTTGGTAACGAGATGTCGTTTAGTATAATTTCTGTATGAAGTAGATTGGGACGCTTCTTGCACTCGATATGATGATAACCTTGCAGTTAGTTACAGTTGTTGATTTATACTTAGCATTTTCTGAAGGAACTCTACTCGCATATATATTAGTATATATATATACAAACCTGATTGCAGATAGGATCCTTTAATAAGATTCATCTCCAGGTTGGCGACAGTCTGATGACAAGTTGCAGAATAATCGCATCGTGTCCGTGACGTTATGTATAGTGAGGCTCGTAATTTCATTCAGTACTTCAGAAACATTTATGACAGAGCCAGATTTTTATGCGCCAGATGTGCAAGATTGTTCGGCCAAATTAATTTGTTAAAATAAATTTTGCAAATAATTAAAATATAAAAACTCTATGTTTATTAAACATATTTTTTTACTGCAAGCTAATAATATTACGCATTTTAAGATACATATTACATAACATTATTTGTAATACATATTATGTTACATAATGTTACTTTACATAATACTTTACATATTATTTAAATATCAAGTAATTTTAAAACATTTAATAACCAATTTTTATAATCACTTATTCGATACCAATTTAAAAAAAAAGCAGTTTCTTAAAAATAAAATTTAGCATAAATAGGCAACATTTTTGTTCAGTTTCGTATAATAATATTTTTTTCATTACAACGTGAAATTATTTTTAAATTTCATCATTATTAATTTTTAATAAATACGAATCTTAACTTTCTCCATATAATAACTTATAAAACCATCTAAAGAAATATATGTTCAATCAACGTCTCTTATATGATATCTAATTGTTTTACGAGGGGAATATAACATATAACTCACGCAGCGTTTTTGAGAAGTTTCTACGTCGGGACAGATATCTGACAAATATTTGATGATTTCAAAATACAATCGAAAAGTTTGACATTTTATTTTCGAGATAAATGTCGTTGCAATCTACAACAGTAGAATTACGAACACGCGCGCATTTTTCACCGTACTCCCGAAGGTTTGCAGGGCGCACATAAATAAAATTAAATAAAAGGAGGAATTATATGGGCCTACTCGTCTTTATTTATCTATTTATCCGGACGTACATAAATATGGCGGATCCGGGTAGGGTTTGTCGACCTTGTGATTGATGGGAAACTATTTTTACTCTGTGTGCGCTACGTATCGTGAAAAGGAGAGGGGAAAAAAGCGGGGGTAAGAAACGAGGTGGAGAAGACACTCGGTTCGGCCGTCCGCAAGGCGCCCTCAGCTTTAGCAACGGCAGAGACAGAAAGAGAAGGGGAGACTCTTTCGGAGTGATTTATCTTGATTTTATTTTTATTGTTCCCGGCCACGCGAAGGTGACGATTTATCGATTTTTCTTTCGAGGCGCCCTCGTGATTCAGCTCCGATATAACGAACATTACGTGCAACATTCGTTCTAGTTTTTGTGTTTCACAGCGAGAAACGTTTGACAACAATGCACGAGAGATATCACCGTCGTTATTCTAAAGTCATTTCACTCTGAATCTGTGACGCAATCGAATCTATCTCTACTCTTCGAGGTAAATGTGTTCCGCGGGAGATAAAAATTCAAGAGTTTAAACGGGTAATAGTATAATCTATGGCGATTGATAAACGTCAACGATTAATTGAATTTCTCGTCGACAAGTTACCGCTTTGTGAACTGGAGCACGTTCCAATTTAAGCGCACTCCAGTTTTGATCTCTCGCGACCGGACCTTTTTTCACGCGAGATATGCCGAAACAATTACCTCGCGGTCGTGAATTCAATTTTTCGTTGTACGACGATATCTTTTCTACATATTGCTGATAGCATGGAAAATCACTCGACTGGTCATATTTCGAATATGAGGTAGATTTTGCCGGTGGATTTCGAGAATTATTCACGTTTCACCATTTCTCTGGCAATTCTCAATAATGCACTCTCAATAATTAGTGGTAATTAGCAGATTTTATTTTTGGCTTATTAACTACTTAATGTACCTTCGGTCAAACACAAAATTACACAAAATATGCTGCGCACAGTTTGCCGATAAAATTGACGAAATAAATCGACACAAAACGTAAGATGAGTATTTCACGTTTACGTTTATTAAAAATAGCGTGAAATTATTGCGTTTTTAAAGCTTTAGCGCTGGATATGTTTGTTGACTTATAATAAATGATTAATGAATAAAGAGGAAACAGAAATTAATTAAGATATGTTAACAAAATTATATTAACAAAATAAATATATTTACACGCGCTTATATTAATTTTTCTCTTTGTAATATTAATTAAATATAATATGAGGGTGAATTTTTTTGTCCATAATTACGATGGAAGAAAGGGGCTTTTGAAATGCTTGGTTAGAATACATAGGTAAATGTCTGCAGAGAGTAGAGATATATTATAGAAACAGGAAACTGAAGAAGTCTGCCGGCAAGCTGTTACACTCACAATGTAGCCCCATACTCCCTTCCGGCTTCATATTTACTTCAATATGACTCTAAGTACTTTTACCTTCTCTACTCTTTGCGATTAAACATTTAATATTTAATATCCGTTTGTAACTACAACGGCGGAAATGATAAATTTTTATGTACGAGGTTTTGTACTATTACAAAGTGTATTCTTCTACAAAGTGAAATGATGCAATTACTAAAATTATTATTGCAATATTTACCCTCGTGACAAAAGAAATCAAATATTTTCAATCGACAAATTTTCTTTGGATCGGTTAACAGAAATAACTGAACTACTCATCGGAATGTAATAATCACGATAAAAGCGTGACAGAGACAAATAATTTTTTTCATTAATAAAAAATATTTTGGTACATAATTTTCAAAAGTTCGAACGAGGAAATTTTAAGAAAAATTATGGGAAGTTCTCGCAAGCCATTGATCTCCTAATTTAACAGGGGATACAACCGTGCAATCTCGCTAAATAGACTAGGAATGCAAGAGGATCGAATATGTCATACGTTTCACAGTATTTTAAATTTTTCGAGTTCGTCAGGAGAGAAACGAGCCTTCCCTCCGCAGCCATAACATCGTGATCTCACTTTGTCCATGCGTTGAAGCGCTCTTCAAGTTACACCATATCCGCGCTACTTCGCGACGAGGGTTTCGAGACGGCTTGTTCGTCACAGGGGCGCTTGCCTTCCGTTACCTGACACTACCCGTCACCGGAGAGAGTTGCCCGGGCTCCAAAAGAGGGGGAAAAGGGGGTCCAGGTCTCTCTCCCTCGACGTTAATGTTACGGCGCTATCGCGGTCTTTCTGACAGCGGCATCTGCGCTCGCCGACTTCGTCGTCAGCCTCTATCGAGGTCTCTCGTCTCTCTTCATAACACGTATCACTACGCGAGTCGCTACGCAAGTTTGTCATAAATGTGTGTAAGGATAACGTCCTCTTCTGTGTGCTTCTGAGTTTCGTCCTGTTCTCCACCACGGAAACTTGCTAAAAGCTGACGCGAGATGAGAACTTATTGTCACGACAAGAGTGCCTGAAAATGAGATTTCGCCGACTTCGCTATTACACACCAAATTCGCGGGATTTGCGTGTTAATCGTTCGGGTGGATTCGTTTGGAAACGAAATGTGACTTTGTTGAAAGAGAAAACACTTCAGGCACCTCTCTATTTCCAAAATGTTTGATACTTTGGTGAACGTATTACGTTCGACTTTTTTTTTCTCGAAACAGTTTTATAATTTGCGAATGAGAATAACTATGCGATACAGTGCTCTCAAATTTTTCAATAAGACACGTGGAATTTGCTAATGGTATTCTCTCTCTTTTAATAATATGCAGATATTTGCAAAACTCTATTGTGATAAGATTTTTAAGGCACGATACATATAGCCTATTCAAAGCAAACAGTTCAATTAAGTCGAGCCAAAGCGTTTGCATGCATGATATCGCACGAGTTTCCTCAATAGAGAGTGCTGAGTCGCATGAGTGGTTCTAGTGGAAATTGGGCGTACTATACGGTTCTAAGCCCCTAAGCCTCCGCTAGAAAGGCAGGCAAAGGATGAATGCCAGGTTCTCTTACACAGAGCAGGTATATTCACACATATAATACCAAAGCGATGCCCGATCCGGGTCGAAGATTAGCCGGCTCGTGATCCAGCGAATTAGGCCTCCTAGTCTGACAGCCAACTGTCTTATTTAGTAAGAATGATTTCAGGATGCACATCTCTTGTAGAGTATAATGAAATATTTGAAGTCTTTGAACAAGAATATGTCAAGCAGAATTTGACAGACTGTCACATTTTTTCCTTCTTTTATTTGTAATGTATGACTTGCGAATTATTCAGATAATATAATGGCTTAAACAAATCATTAATAATAAATTAGGATTTTATTTTATATTTAAATTAGGATTATATTTTATTTTATATTAATATATTTTATATTTATTTTATGTATATATAAGGTCGCGATTTTTGTTACAATAGGTTGTTATATTTCTCGTGTAATAGATATAAAACAATGACACAAAAGAGTTCATCAAGTGCATGGAGAGAGACTTACGTGGTGATGACGAAAATGCGAATTTCAAAGAAATATCTTTTCCTATACGCGGTAGGGCATGCGGAGGAAATATAGGGGGAATGTCGTAAAAGTTAAAATTATGCTGGCTGCTGTACGTATATAAAACGAAGAGAGATGACACCTTAGGCGCGTGTAAATACTCGACACGATGGAGTCGTCTGTGTCCTATATAATCCACCGAGACTCAAAGAATTTGCGA
This sequence comes from Crematogaster levior, assembly GCA_901521435.1. Lineage (NCBI taxonomy): Eukaryota > Metazoa > Arthropoda > Insecta > Hymenoptera > Formicidae > Crematogaster > Crematogaster levior. Next base: position 176,903 of record CABEGB010000688.1, on the reverse strand, counting down.
AAGAATCTCGCTGGGGGAGCATAAAATTCAAACTTAGTGTCGTGTTAATGTAGGAAAAAGGTGAGTAAAGTTAGAAACATTCGAAGTTTTCGATACTCATTGTCAGATTTATAGCTTCAACTTTCGATCAGTAGTAGAATCAAAGTCACGACCGTTAATTCGAAGCAGGGAAAAATTGTATATTTCCTTCTGTCTGCAGGATAGGAAGATGGCGTACACTTGATTTCCTGTAATTACAAAAGCACTGTTAAAAACAATCGCTTTATTCCCAATTCAAGCCTTTCTTTACGACGAGTGCGCGAAACACATGTTTTATGACGTACAAAACGATGCGGGATAGGGCGAGAAAACGTGCTTGAAAGTTTATTGACCTTCATCCCTTTCGCACACAGCCGTCCCCTCCCCTCCCCGCCGCCGCGCGATCCCTTTTGCGCGCCGCACCGTCGAATCTACCGTCGAAATGACGCCCAACGGAACTTGCTTTACACACGATGCACGTATAGACGGTATCGGAAAAAAACGTGCTCGGGATTACACGGAAGGGCTCAAGTCGACGGCGTCGGTAAACAGAGAGTTTTATCACGGACGGGTACTTTCCCTGGAAAATTGCCCCACCAATTTGATAGCGACCCGAGAGCCTCGTTACTCGCGCGAATACTCCCGAGCTCGGGTACGCGAGCAAACAGGAAAAATGTCTGCTTGCGAGAAGATCGCTTCCAGAGTATTTCCGCCTTAAGTTTTTTTCGATCGAGTTGTCGATCGAAGTCGAAAATGGAATGAGAAGATCGTGCCACGTGTTATTTCGTTCGAATATCGCGAAGAATAAGAAAATCATATTTTTTTTTATCTAGCAGTTCTTTTTTTCTACACATCGTAATTCTTATTGCAGTATCTCACTACCAACTAAAATTTTTTAATAATTCCGCATTTCTGGAAATATAAATATAATGATACTTAATTAATAATAAAATAAATGTAATAATTACTTAATTATTTAACTACCGCATAAATTTCCTTATCTCTGCATCTTGGGCTTCTCGCATGACGATAGAATTCATACAGTAATTAAATACAAATGAATTTTTTTGCTTTTTAAATCAAGATATAAAACGTGGTATCACACTTTTCCCTTTCTTGGAAAAACCTTCGTGATTGTTCACTGTTCACACGAGAAACATCTGGAGCTGCCAACGTCGCGATATCAAACGACACATTTCGATAAGAATGTGAATCAAACGACAAGCGATTGACCTGCGGAGAAAATATTATACGTGCAAAATGACTATCTATATAGGTATAAACGCAGCGAATAAACATAAATCGTGTGAAATACAAATATTGTGATCGACATATCGGTCGTGAAATGATAAAGTCAGTGCTATTTTTCGACAAGCAATCGAAGACACATTTTCTGCGAAAATTTAATTCTCGAAAATTAGAAGGCATGTTTGTTTTCTTACGACATACATATTTTTTTATCTTAAAAATATTAGAAAAGAAACCGGACTGCTCCATCTTCTCCGGGCGTGTTTTCAGTTCAATTAATGATACATACATCGCGACAACTATTTGCGACTTTCCCGAACGTTCGAGACGTTTTGCCCTCCAAAATTCTGTAGCAACGAATAAACAAGTCGTTAAACTCATGCATTTGCTTTTACGAGCAGGAAATAAGACTGTAAAACTACTACAACACACCGGTAACGTACGCACATATAATGCATGTCGTATACGCGGTAATGCTCCCTGAAAAACGGATCTCCTTCCTATAGTCGTCGCTTGTCGCTCGTCAAGTAATGAGATTTCGTTAATTAGTCCTCCCTAACGTCATAACGGCCGACGTAAAGGCGAAACGTAAAGTTGATACAATCGCTCTCAACAGTCAACGGTCGTTTATTCTCACTACAAGTTTAACGACAAACGTAGCCGTTTCTCGACATTATCAGACACGATCTTTATGCACATAAAACTTTTGATGGTTTCACATCATGGCGAGATTTAATCCAGATCGATGAAACAAAATGGTAGTAAAATGGTAACAGGTGGAATCATCTTCGGGGAAAAAAGCTATATTTTTTTCGAACGATCTTTTTCTAATATTTTTTTAAGCGTTTTTTGGACTATTTTTCCTTGCAGTTCTCGTCGTGCTTTCGCAGGTTTTACTTTCCCGTTTTCGTCAAAAAACAATATCGGGGTGCCTTTAATCCGATCGACGCTCTCGCTTGCCTGACCTTGGTTTAGATAATCGCATTTCGCGAAACCGCACGGATCAATGTCGTTCACAAAGCGACTCTTCAATCCTTCGGACCAAAGTGCATTAATCGAAAGAGGGGGAAAAAAGGAGCGAATGGAATTGCGCGAACATTTCACTCTCTCAGAGAATTGGAATCGGTCGGGCTGACTTCGCACAGCTTCTTTTTTTTCCCTCTCTTTCTTTCTCCATTCGCGGTTTTTCTGTTCTCTCTGTTCTCCAACCAGGGTTGTGCGGTCGTTCGCGTCGACAATCGGGCCATGTCGACTTGTGAGGGATTGCCCGACTGCAAAGGAAACCGAGTAAATGTCAGTCGCCCTCAGGGGGAGTGCATGCACACGCCTCGCGAAACTTTTAATCAACGCTCACGGCAAGCCTTTCTTTCTCTCTCATTCCCCCTCTCTCTTTCTCTTTCTCTTACGTGAAAGTGAGTTGGGTTGGTCCGTTCGGTCGTCCGCGTGTTGCAATACATACGATTTGAATCATTCAGTCACAATGTCTTCCTGTGATCTCGGACTCTCACTTTTTAATGAAAATTACGTGGCCCAGAATTCTACGGCGGTCATTGCGGCGAAAAACTTTGCGAACATCAGATTCTTTCCAACTGGAGAAAAGGGATACAAAGAAAAAGCAATATACAGAGAATCGAGAAAAGATAAACTACTATTAGAGTTTACTATGAGAAATATGAGAAATGATTGTTATATAGACTGGAAAACATTTTGTCCCAATTTTTCCTCATCGTCTCTCTTCCATTCGTTCGCTCTGCCTCAGCGAGTTCTTCACCAAGTTTCGTAACTTGTCGACTTTAAGGATTAATTTTCCTCGTAGATGCCAAAAAGAACGAGGCAAGATTCGTTGTCCAGTGTCATTCTCACGCTCGTATATAACACGGTATAAATATTCTTCATACCTTTCTGGGTTAATTCGCGATCGCAAATCAACGGGGCACACAAGAAGCGTTCGTTTTTCAGTGATATATTTGCGTTAGGCATACTCGAACGCACCGATCGCACATATATCTCGTTTTACGTTTCTGCAGTGTAACTCGAGGCTTTACGGCGAGCCTTCGGGTGTAATCAGAATTACGTCTTCGTTGAACGTGAAGTTAACTTTTACGGCGCACCTCGGGATGTTAAGTTCTTCCCATTTCTTCCTCCACACGTTTGTCTCTGTTGGGACAAGAAAACCTTGGGAGATTCTTATGGTTTTTGCTGTTTGTTTAACTTCAACGAACGCGCGTTACCCTGTCGGAATGCTCTCTATTTGCTTTCATTGATGGAGCTGTAGCAATCTCCTAATTAGCTGCTACGTGTCAGTCAATATAACGGCTATAGTAGCAGTTATTTTCGGTGTCGACGTATTTATAACTAAAACGGAACGTGGCATACATTTCCGTAATCTGTGGAATTTATTCTAAAAGGCCAGACCCCCGAAGAAAACGCGCAAAGAATGTTCTTTACATTTTTTCTCGCACCACTTGCTCTTTTAATTCTTTCTATATTTTTTCGTATATTTCTGTTTTTAAAAAGACATTCCATCTTAGGAAGAAAATATTTTAAAAAATTTTTTTAATTTTTAAAAATTTTCTACATTTCCTTACACGTTCCTTTAATGTTAGAAACCATATAGATATGCGGAAAAAAATTACAGTTAAACTGACCTAACCACGTTAATTTAGACCACATTATTTTTTGTTAGATAGTATGATACTGATGGAATATATAAGATCGACATCCTTTTATACTTCACTAATAATAAGAAATATTAAAAATTATCTCTGTGTTGGTCTGAAAACTGCATTGCGCTTTTAACGAGATTGCTGCTATAAATTGCAATGAACGTTTGTTTAATGCAACTGGTTTAATATAAATTATACCGATTCGCATATGAGATGATACAACAACGACATTCGTGATTCAATTCTCTTGAGCAACTGAAATTAGTTATTAGCTAGGAAATAGAACTCAGCAAATGTGATCTTATATATCGTCGCGAATTGCATTATTTAGAAGTAATTATTATTAATAGGTAGCTAAAAAATTTACAGAGATCGAAATTTTAGATGACCTCGATTGGAAAATCTATCTAATGTATAAATTTTATTTTTTGATTGTACTCAATTCAAATTATCTCTATAATTTTTAATTACGTTCTTTATTTAAATGTATTACTAGCAGTACGTTTTCTCATATAAACATGAATTTTTCAGTAAGAGTAGATTTAAACGTTCTAATTTTTACAAATGACAACATTTAATGGTCTCCACAAATTTAATGCATACGTGTCGTGCTCTGTCATGCTCGATATTATATTCACTGGAATGTAAAGAAATGCGAACGCGAAGATAGAACCCGTTATTTCTTCCTTTGTGCTTTATATGGTACAAAGAATATGCATCCTTTTGTAGCACTTTATGCTATTAAGTGCTGTAAGGATATCAGTATAAGTCGGTATAAGTACTCTGAGAATTTCATCCTTTCGGGAAACGATGTCGCAGGTATATTGGCGTGCGAGAATAAGTGTCTTTAGACGAAAGGATGCGTTTCTCTAGCTTCTTGTATATTAATAAATCTTGAATATTAAATGATAAATCAATGACTAATGAATTAATATCTTATTATTCCGCACGAAAATCTCTAAAAGGATTATTCGCGCCTCAAACGTATCTGCGTATCTTTTACATACAGATTATATATTCGACTATTCTTTGTTATTGTTACACGTATAATTTTGCAATAATTAAATGTTTCTAATTACTCTTATAATATTTCTAAAGCGTGATTATAAAAATTTACTAAAAAAATAATTTGAATAGTTTAAAAAATTGTATGTATATAACGTTTACTTTAATTTTAAAATTTATTTAATATTAAAGCAATTAAGATTATAATTATCCCACAGATTTTTTTGAAAGAGTTTAACATATTTTAATAAGAACTATAATATTTATAATAATCATAATTTTACGATGGCTAAAATACCTGTAGCGGAATCTGTAAATTAAGAGATTTGAAAACAGTATCGGCACAGGCTCTCTTGAAGATCGGAAAACATTCAGACATTCGATGTTCGATGGTTTGTAAGCTATGACGTACAATTACCGGATTAGTGTCGAAAGAAGCCTCTTAGCTGGAGACATTGGTTTGAATGAACGTTTCCATAGTTGTTAGAACATCTGCCAGCCAACGACACTCTCGCATCCATAACAATAGCTACATAGAAATGTATAGAATTGTTGCCTGTCACGCGAGAATGAATGAAAAAATATCTTGTACATTCTCCCATCCTCACGTTCGCGTCACTTCTTTGACGTAAATATTTTATGTCATATGCATATCGAAGAAAATTTCACACATTGTGTTTTAAAAATAAAACTAATAAAAAGTCAGATAATTCAATTTGTGTAATAATTTGTGTAATAATTGAGTAATAATTTCATTTAGCCTTTTAAACACACACACATCTAGATTTTGAAAATAAAAATTAGTAATCCATTCTGATGTATATTTAACGCTGAATGTGACCCTCGTATATACGAGTCTTATTCGTCCGATAATAGTGGATCGTATTCAGTGCTGGTTAGAGAGAACACGATCAGACAGCTGCATTCACCGCTAAATGTGCGACGAGAATGCGGACCGAACGTGCGGCGGTATCATCCCTCCACCATCGCGTTCATCTTTTTATATCGTGAGATCACGATCTCCCTTGACCGTGAATAATCGTCGCTTTCGCGCTGTAACCTCAGGCACGCGTGATTCACGCAGCATCACGCGCGCTTACGCCCGCAATGGGATGCTGCAACGAACGTAGATCTGCACAGGCTTGCGCGTCTGTCATTGATGTCGCAGAAGAGCCACGCGATAGAGGGAAACTCTCGAAGGACAATGCACACCAGAGTGCGAGGAGCTGCAGGAATATCCGGTTTCGTATGAGGAGACATGCGCATTCTCCGAGGAAGCATTCATAGTCGCCTCTGCATGCGTGTCGCGATTCGCTGGATGAATCGCGAGGAGCGAATAGGAGGAATTTTTTAGATCTTATCTCGAGCTTTGTCCGTAGAACACGAGCGTGAAATAATTCGTATTTGACCGTTAGATATACGTGATCCCAATTATAATATTTAAAAAATCATATTGCGATAAATTTTAGAGTAAAAATTAATGAGATGGTGTCTCTCTCTCAGGCTAATCAAATATGTAAAATTTGAATTAACAGGCTGAAATATGGGAGTGATTTTTTACAATTATTAACATATATTTACGTAAAATACATTACGAAATATATCTTCTAATTAAATTCCGAGAGAGAAAGAGTTGAACGTAAGGTGAGAGGCTATTTAATATTCATTAATCATTCGGTATCCGTTCGGTTCACGTATATTTTTGAAACTGTACAAACGTGTGTTACATTTGCGATTTATGTGTGTTGGTAGATCAAAGGGCGATATATATAGTATCGAAATTCCCTTTCTATCGTGCACTCCGTGCGAACCCATACGCGTTACAGCCACAAGGAACTTTCATGGTTTCTGTTCCCATAGCTAGTTCACGCCTACTGCGTGCCATTTTCGTTTCACGATATCATGTATATAGATGCAGGAAATAGCGTATACAGGAAGTGCATGTAGCGCACGAGCAAGCTCTTTCTCCATCTTTTTTTTTTCGTGTTGCTAGGTTCATTCAAAAATAACCGCTCGATGCAAGACGCGAATGCCTGCTGCACAAAACCACGAAGAGCATTGAAAGAGCGTACGTGAAAACAATTAAAATTGCGAATGTTTAAGCAAATTTATCGCATACGTCAAATTGAAATGTAACAACCGCGGTGTCTATGCTTATGTTAATATCTGTTTCGCTGTTTTCGTAAAACAAATGTATGCAATGAGGTAAACAAGTATTTAAAATAACCACGTACGCTTTTGCAAGTTTGTTAACATAGATTAATCACAGTTAGTTGGACAGTTCGTTCATGCTCGAATGCTCGTTAAACTCTCGCGGTTAGACGATGATAACGAGAGTCTTTTGACGAGTTTCGTGAGCCCTGGGTCTTCTGGCGCGTTGCCGCTTGTTAAATACATGACGCATCGTGTGTTTTTCTTAAGGGTCGCTTCCTTATCTCGTGCGCAGCCCTTGATGAAGAATCGGAGTTTTCTTTCACCATTCGATGTTTGTTTCGATATGCATAAACATTGTTTCTTGTATCTACTTATTTTTCCGTAACACATGAACATTTGTTCATTTATTTCTTCACGCTTGTCTGTTTATTCTCGATTCCATCACGAAGGCGTTTTATTTTGAAATCTACTCGATTGATAGGGTCGTTATTTATGCATTCTCCCTTTCGCCAGACGAAAAAATTCTTTTGGTGCCGGAAATAAATTTTAGGAGCAGATCTCGAAACACCTCTTGATGGATTATTTGTAAATAATGAACGCGGAGTTTTGTTGATTTGCAAACAGCGTTCACAATTTTTCGGAATCGTCGAACGCACCGCGCTGACACGATGGATGAAAAAAAAATCACCGATTGACATGACAAATGTCGTCCCGTTTCGAGACAAAAGCTGCGACTCTCGAATCGACATTCCTGTTGGAAACAAACAAAAAAACGAGAAAAAGAGGGTCGAGTGGGTGCTCTTCCGGGTTGCACTCATTTTGCTACGTATTAACGAGAGTAATCGTATCGAGCCAGAAGGAAATCGATGACAGAGTGCAACGAACTTGACAGAAAGCTCGTCGTCAACAGGGTGCGTGCCCCGTGCTGACAGTTGGAGGAAAGAGACCGTAGATGAATGACGTGCCGCGATCTGGGGTGACATATGCACATGACGCCCGTCAAAACATCCCCCTTTCTCTCTCTCTCTCTCTCTCTCTCTCACATACACACACATACACACTAGGTTTGAACCCTGCGTTCGACTAATTTGCAAACTAAACAGAAGGTCATTACGTGAAAGCTTTGACGCATCTGCAAACGTCTCGAAAATATAACATCTGCACACACGATAACATAGAAGAGAGATAGGAAATATGACGATAAATGCGGGTACTCGTTAGAGGCGCAAAAATTTCAGACAATAAAAGGCTCTAGATATTTTCATCTGCGATATGCATTAAAGATGAGTTCTCTAAGCTGAACTTCAAACAAGCTATAACATGCTTTCCATTGTATTGAGGAAAATAAAATCAACGAGCATTTAAACAGATTATAACGTTTTATTGTTTATAATTTAACTTCCTGAGTATTTTAATTTTAATTTTGCTAGCTTTTCTAGTCTAATTCTTCACGAGAAGATATCTGCTACTGAAGTGACAGTTTCCCACGTGATTACAAAATCATTTTGATTTCGGTACATGCACTTTTTTCGCGCAGCCCTTTTTACGAGTTGCTCTTTATCCCTTTTTTCCATTCTCCTGTCTTTTCTGTGACGAGAATGGTCGTCCAAGATGGCTGCTTTGACAAAGCGGCCACATGAATGAAGAAAGCACGTAAATGTCCGTTCATTATCTACAGTGGGGACCGCGATTCCGTTTGATGTCTGCCTGCGTGGATAAACATTCTGTCGGGGGAGTTTACTTTCTGCGGATGCGCTTACCCTCCTCGATTGTGCGGTGCGACACCGGACGTTTTCTCAGACATGTGCCAACACGGAAAATCGTTGTACACACAGGTGCATGGCATATCATGAAAATACTGAAAACACTATCGTAATAAAAGTGGAACATTCATAAGTGGCACTCGTTTGCTTCTTATTGATGTTGATTCGCGTTGTTCAACGCCGGTTTCACAGAATTATACTATAGAGACAAATCAATATTCCATGTATATATCAGTTTATATACAAAAATATAAACAAAAATTTAGTAATTGATGTAACATTTAACACATAATATATATCGCACAGCACAGTTTCTTTTCCATTGTTTCTTTTCGTGCTTTTCGAAGCGACTAAAGGGAAACAACACGATGTTTTCAGTTTCGACAGAACATACAATTTTCCGTTTATTCATTGGAGTGCTTGAAAACGCAGAATACACAGAACAATTGACCACGGAATTCTCTCTCGGAGCGAGCTACGAAAAAGCTCTCCGCTTCCGTGTGTGTCCGCTTTTTCCGGCCTCGAGATCTCAGAGGCTGGAAACACTTTGGGGTATCGCGCGGAATGACTTGGACGTGCATTGGATAAACACAGAGTGTTTCGGACCCGCGGTCCTTATTTATGAAATCTCTTCTCGAGCTTCGTTGTTAGCCAATTCTTATTCTTCGACGTCTCTCCGCCGCTGTAAGATCGATATTTTGAAGATATCTATATATTAATTCCCGCTTTCTTTCAATCTATCTTTGTTGTGCGGAACATAATTCACACGCGACTTAATAAAAGCGCAGACTACGAGACTTTTATGCTTGAATATGCATAGAATTATTCAAATGCCCTATTTCCCAAAGAGACTTTCTTGGGACAAGAATATAAATGTAAAAGAGAGAAGTTTGCATTTTTAAATGTTAAATAATTGATAGCGCTAAAGAGGTAGTTTTATGCGCGCTTTAAACTGGCAATCATGCTGACAAATTTGGAGTATACTGCGATGTCTTTAGTCTGAAAATCACCATTTTGCGGCATTGATGGACACTAATTTTAAGTGATTTATAATTAGATGATTAATTAAGTGAAATTTCATTTACGTCACTTGTGATGTTACAGAATATATTTGCGAATATTGTATAGGTATAGAGATCGCGTTACATATTCGATATACATATACATACATAAAATTATAAATAAACTTTTGATTTGAATCCATGCCGCAAATTCTTCAAGATTGTTTGAATTAGAATTTTGGGAAATGAAACTCGGTTAGTTGAAACTGATTAATGGGCAATTATGCATATATACCTACATGATATAATGAAAAATGTGTATCGATTTTTCTCGGAGTAAATTTAGACTGCGCTTCAAAGGGAAACCCAACAGTCGTTTCGTATCCTAGAAATTATTTTTCTGAACTGTCGTATACACACTGTTGTTCGTGCTGCTTTGTGAAAGATGAAAGGGGAAGTAAAGGGTGAAAACTAAAGGTTTCGCGAGTCACTTACACGACCATTTGCATCTAACTATACGTAATACAGCTTCGAAATTTACATTTCACGGACGGTCCCCGCCTGACAAATATCGACTGCACCGAGCTTTGACCTCGTGTCGCTTTTATCATCGATCTTCGTGCCCATCCGTGCCGCGTTACCATCTTCGTGTCACACTTGAAACAAACGTCGTCCCGAGGCCTATCGCCCTTCTCGCAGGACGTGCATAACTCATAACGGTGCACAATGTCTTCGAGCCGTGCAATTACATCGATTTCTTAGGAGTAGCGTGATGCTTCTCACGTGCATGCGTGGCGTGTCTGTCACGATAGCCGCCGTGCGTTTATGATAATGAGGAAGCCGAGTGTTCGAGTGAAAACAAGGCGCAAGTTTAAAAAAGAATCAGTTTAAATGCAATTTGATTTTGATTGCATTAATTTAACGATGAGAACGAAAGCGCTATTGATTCAATTGAACGATGAATTCGGTCGCAAATTACGGCGAGAAATAAGAGCTGCAAAATTATGACGAAAAAAGAATAAACATAAAATATGTATTCTAATTAATTCGCCATTTCTTACATTTTATTTCTGACATTGTCATTTTTAGAAATCCATATTAGCGCAACGTGGAGGATTATTACTCGGATAGATTCATCTTTGCAGGACGATTTTCCACGTGTGCGACGTTTCATTTAAAATTTTAGGGAGTTTGTGCGGAGAGTTGTGGGCGGCCACGGATCAACGTGTATGTCGAGGATGCGATACACGCGTATCAAGGATGAAGGAGCGGTCGAAAGAGAAAGAAAGCGGTCGAGAAAGAGAGAGAGAGAATGGGTTTTAAAACGCGATGGGGATCCGGTCTCAGCAGGCCCTGCCGACCTTTTTGTTCCTTTTCCACGGCGAACGAACGAAATCCCGAGATCGATCATCGACACGGAACCCAGTATGGGAACAGAACGCGCGAGAGTCCTCCGTTTGCGAACGTGCGAGCATGAAATCTGTGTGCTCACCTTCGATTTCACATATTCCAGGGCACGTCAATATACGAATCAATAAAAAGCCGGACTCCTTGAATCTCGCAATTTGAAACGACTCGTTTACTTCGCCGCCGAGAATCGACAGACATGCCATTTTAAAGATTTCATCAGATACTTTTATAATTACTGTTCAATTTTTCAATTAAATTATACGGTTGTTTGTTTGCGAAATTAAGAAAATAAAACTTAAAATTGTTTTAACCGTCATAGAAATGTATTTCTATTATATAATAGGTTTGGCATAAATCGCAATTATTTCGTAACTCGGGGTTTCTCACAATCGGCTTTCTTCTCGTAATAGATAGGTACAAGCCAAGCTCTCAGTGTGCATTAAGTTAAGTGTTGACTAGTTAGAATAATGCGTTATTGTTAGTATGACATTATAATGAATATAACGTCGTTACTAATATGAGATGACATAAGCTTTTCAGACAAAAATGATCAATGACGTTGGATGATCGATCGCATCCGCCATTATTCCCACATGTCTCGTAATCACGGGGTGAATACCTTCTCTATAAGCGCTCATTGAAGTTGTTTCGCGCGAACAAGTAAGGTATCGGCGATACTTAACGCGCATAATCCGCGATGATAATGAAGTTTAATTGGACTGCGCTTAATAACTGTCTGGTAGTTGAGCGCTCACTCAAGAACGTTCGTTTTAAGGGGAACTTCTCCTGTCGGGTAAAGTATATCGCATGTGCTCGACGATCAAACTGATGTCTCAAGATCTTGTTACACGTTAGTAACGAACGGAGCAGACAAAGTTCTCTCGCAATCTACCGTTAAATTAGGCGAGTTATTAAGTGTTCGTTCGCTCGCGGAACGCCGATACTGCTTGCCTGTTTCCAAAGTCGTTCGTTTTGCCATTAATTAACAAACGCGCGTGTCCCGCATCATTGTTAAATATGGGAAATATGTTAGGAGAGTTAAGTACAATCTTCAAATAGAAGTGACTTTATCGGCATAATTAGAGAATATTGAAGTGGCTGTGAGAAAATCATCTATATTGAGATGTCACTGATTATATAATGATCAATTTTACCGCTTTAAATTAAATTGATAAATAACATGTACCGATACGAAATCGAAAAAATTTTTATTGATATAAAAAGTAAACGGAAATTTAAGAAACGATATTTGAAGAAGGAGGAAAAGGAAAAAGCGACTGTTAGAATTTTTTCGCTGTCTTTTATTGTCACGAATTGTAATTAGGAGAGGACACGATTTTTTGTGATGGCCATGATTTCTCGCATGTAGCAAATCCAGCAAGAAGGAACTTCTTCGCATACCTGTATGCTGAATCGTTCAGGCATTCCTGAAGTCTGGCTTGGTCGATAATTATGAGATATTAGTCAGTAATTTATAGCCGTCTCAGGGACCTTCCTCTCGAAGGTACAGGCTCTTGCCTCGTGATCTTCCTCCTCTCTACAAGTCTCGATTGAAGAATGGCGGCCATAGCGAATAGCTCTTCGTGGCGATGGCGATGACGATGGTGATGACGGTGGCCTTTGATTCGACCCTTTTAGGGTCGAATTCATTCTCTCCTTCGATTCCATCCACTTCCTCCTTTTCCTAATCGAATATTCTTTATCCGGAAATGTCCTGATCAAGTAAGATGATCATTACTTGTAAGCATGATTGTTTAAGTGACTTCGACATGTAAATTTTTCCGTCAGAGAGACATTTACTTAAGTATTAATATTTCCCATGTTAGAAATTATTAAAGAAAAACGTCGCGATTTTAAAGATATAAAATAATACAATTGCAGATAATACAATTTTATCTTTTAACTGATTTAATTAATTTATATTTAATATGGATTATCAAAATTTCCTGAAGAGAAAAATTGATTCAATATTGAAGAATTCGTAGACGAAATGAATGATTTGGAAATTTTTCAGGAGTTGCTTTCGAAAGCCTCGTTACATATATGTATACGTATTATTTTTGCAAAACGATTGCAGATAACCGTTTTAAAAGCGGAAAACATGATGCATGCTACTTTCCGTAAGATGGGCAATTCAAAAGTAACAGGCGTAAAACATGAATGATCGATAGACAATTCGACTACGCCGGAAGTTTCAATAAAAGACTCACGCCATCTTCGCCTCCCTTTGCATTGCGCTACCGCAGCTCATGTAGACCGAAGATGCCATCCATCATCCTCGTGTTTCATTATACATCTACGCGCCTTACAGTGGAGTTACATTAGCTCCCACTAAGTATTTTATAAAGGATAAGAGGACGCGGCGCGAAAGCGTGTAACATGATTTTTAAAGTCGTTTGCCGCGAGAGCGGATGTACTTACCGTGTAAATCGAATCGATCAAAAGTATACTTACATCATATCGAAGGGTAATTTGGTTAGAATTACCCATTCATTTTTCCTGCATTGTGAATTCTCGTCAAAAATACCACGATTGTGATACATATGTAGTTAATAATAGATAAAATGTGTTTTAGTAGAAATAGTTTTCCAATGCTTGCGCACCAATAGGATATTGAAATTTGTCACACCATTAAGAAATATTTTACCTTGTCTAACTTACTTATCTTTTTCTGTTTCAGGTAAGTACCATGAAAGCTTTCAACGAAGATAAATCGTCGTGGGGGTAAGCATATATTTGAAACGTGATGACACACATTCACGGAGAATATCTTTTGAAAACACGAAGTATAAATAAAACCTTATGTGCTGCATTTTTTCCCATTACATAACAGTTGTCGTCAGCGTATCAAAGAAGATGTTTCTACATTTGTCTCACGAATTGCACACCGATAAGAATTTCCGCGATAACGACTCGCAGCTGCACACTTTGCGATAAATGCGAGAGCATATTGTGCAAACATGCAGTCTCTATTGCTACAGTGGTCTCCTTGACGCACCCTATTTTTGCTGGCATTTACCTGTCACATTTAGCATTAAATTCTATACTTTAAGATCTTTCGGAACGTGATCTCAAATGATCTCGGATAATAAAAGAATTTTATGTTACATGCTGCATTACACAATTTTCTTAAACCGATAATCTCACGTTCTTTTGAGGTATCTTACATCTTTCTTCGAGTACTTTAAGTTTAATAGCCATTAGCATTTTTCTATCGTTCGGAATATCTATTCACATCGAGAACACGGAATACAGATAATTGAGCTGCGTTATAATGAGAAATTTATTCAGTATTTACACGTACATACAATTATTTGGTTCACTTTAAATTCAAAATTTTTGAAATGTGAATATGATTACGTAAGTTAGAATTGAATTATTCTGTTTGACAAAAATATTCGAATCAAACGTTACGTTGCACACTTTGTATGCAAACCCATAAATAAAATGTTTACCTCAATTGGACGAATTTTGCAGAACGTTCGCAAAAGAGGTATCGAGTTCCTTCATCGCCCTTTTGCGTGCGGCGAGTGGTAAATTTGATAACAGACACCCAAACGAGGATCGTATTCGTCGTCAATGTTTATCGAGACTGGCGAAGAGTTGTTTAAACTACGCGAACTGATGTCCGATAGTCGAGAAGCAGGCTAGTGGTTCTCCCCCGACATGGGATATCCTTCGAGAAAACACCGTCTCGTCGAAATGTTTGCGAGAAACTTGATGCGAGTTTGTTGAACGATCCTTGCATGGGTGTAGCTTTTAAATGAACGTTCCTTTCTGCAATGTAAACTTATGTAAATAGATACGGGGAGAATCGTTTAGTTCCTCAGCATGGATTAATCTTATCATTATTGCTCAACTGATGACCTCTCTTTCTAAATACTCTTTGCAAACGATGAAGATATTCATCGGAAATTTTATCTTTAAAATTTGATAAAACAGAGTTAGTAAATACCTAAATCGATGAACACGTTTAAAGTATTTTTATTATATATTATATATTTTATAAATGTAAAATATATATTATATTTTATTATATGTAAACGATCGTCCAACTTCCTATCTATTGCTGATATTTATTTGCACTTTGATATCTTTAATCTCGATGATTGAGAAATCCTATCGGTGAGAAAGTACAGTATACTGTTTCGCTACTGAAACTCAACACGTTAAAATGCATATAATTCTCTTCTCTTTTAAATCAGTTAATTGCATAAGTTAATTTTTATACACCTAGATACATAT
Organism: Crematogaster levior; assembly: GCA_901521435.1. Lineage (NCBI taxonomy): Eukaryota > Metazoa > Arthropoda > Insecta > Hymenoptera > Formicidae > Crematogaster > Crematogaster levior. The sequence continues at coordinate 161,393 of CABEGB010000688.1, read as the reverse complement.
CTATAATCTCGATGCATTGCAAGAAACAGTTCAGATTTTTAATACATACGCTTAGATAAATGCGCGCGAACGGAGAGAAGCAGACAGCTATTTTAATTAGCCGTTTGTTAATTTGAATACTGTCAAGATTGTTATTCGCATACGTATCTGACGACCAGACTGAACGGTATTTCCAATTATAATCGCCGATCAGGTCGTTTGCATACAGTCGCGCATATTTTTCTCGCAATAATCTCGCAACACAACGTGACTCTATTCCCATATATACATATAAAAATTAAGATTTTTCATATTTGCACCATCATCGGTCACGTGTAAATTAAAGAACTCGTGCGCGATAACGAGCACGTCTACAGGTTATACTTTACGGGGCGTAATCGCAACGCGATTGGCGTAACGCTGCGTAATTCGTTTTGATTAGCTCGTGGAAGACAGGCCGATACACTCGAGCGATAATTAGAGGGAAGGTGCTCGATGGCGGCGTTTCGCGGGTGACAAAATACGTCTCGTTTCGCGACGGTGACGACGTATCGTGCAAATTTGCCGGTGCGTGTGACACGTGTTACGATCTAATTAAAGCGCGTCGAATTCCATGTGTAATTAAGGATTAATTCGATACCCGGAGGTGAAGATAGGAGACCTCCCTTCGCATCGCCATCACGGAAACAACTGTAATTAGCGGAAGGGTTCAAAAGCGTCTTTATTTCTAAATTATATATACATATAGATATATATATATATTTTTTTTTTATTCAGTTTTCAATATTCACTCTTAACATATAATGTGTATATGCAAACTATAAATCGCAAAAAATTAGAGTAAATTGGCCGCATAAGAAGCGAATTGGAGGTATACTAAAAGGTATCATATACGTATATTCGTAGAGAAGTAGTCTAGAGTTATAAGTGTATCGAATTCCTTTAATTTTAGTGATGTAGCAAATCTCCGCGTTGACCTTAAAGCTAAATCTTGTAAGTAAATGGCGAAAAGTAACAGAAATATTACGACGCAGGTCGTACATTTCATTCGTACTTTAATAGTAGCTCGAGTTTACACAATAAGAAAAAGTAACTCGTAAAGTTGTAAATTACAGTAAAATGTACGTCAGATAAGACCGTAAATTACAGGAAGGCTTCAGAAATTCAGCGGCGTGTTAAAAGTACATATATTTTCTCTCAACCTTGAACATTTCTGTCATTAAATGTCACGACTGTTTGCTCTTCGTGCGGACATTTTTGACCCATTATATGTCATACCGCGGCCTTTCCTTCGGAGCGTCACGGCATCTCCGAACGTCCTCTTCGTACGAGAGAACAATGGCCGGGGATACCCCCGAGTCTTATGTAAATCCACTATCTTAACCCTCCTCCCCGCGCGATTCCCTTTATCCCTCACTGATTTTGCCCAGCAATTTTCGGCCATTGTTCCACCCGCGAGGCTCCTTCGTGCTCTTCCGCTTCTCGTTCCTTTGGTTCGCTTTCTCTCCGTCCTTTTCACCACATTCACCTCCTTCCTCCCTCTCTCTCATCTCCGATTCTTCCTGTCGACGATCTCTCATCTTTTTTTTACGATCTCCACTTATGTGGGAACGCAGCGTCTCCAGTATTTCTCTTTCATAATCGATTATTCTCAATCGTGACTTGATCATTGAAATACCTTTGTAGAATAAATTCTCAACGATTAATATAATATATATGATACAATATAATTTTATTATTATTTAAGAGATAAAATTTTTTGGCTGAAATTCGAGATAATTGTTCAAATCTTGAGATAGAATATTAATAATAAATATGACGGATTAAATGCAAAAAATTTATATATCTTGCTTTATAAAATTGATGAGTGAAATATCTAATAAATTATGATGAGTCTGGCATAATATATTAAATGCACTTCGTAGTATCAAAACTTACGAACACGCGTTAGTGTTTACAAATGCATTCTGTTCTTCTAGGACGAAACACATGTCAGATTCAGATGGTCACACTTAACGCTAAATACCGCGTTAAATGCAGGCGGAGAATGCGGGTCTTCTCGCCTTACAGGCTCCTACGTGTAATTACATGCAGCGTCCGAAGAATGCAGCCGCATTATCGCGCGACGCGACAAAGAGGAAGGGAGGCTTTTATGAAATTGAGGAATTCAGACCCCGGACTCATCTCTCACTCTTTCTCTCTCTTTCTCTCATAAGTCCGTGACGGAAGTGTCGTTGTTTTTCACTGAACGTGACCTAAAATGACAATGAAACTAATGAATGGACTTCCTCCGACGCCCGCAATTAATGTAATTTTGCTGCACTGAATAGCTATTTAAATTTGCCCGGGATGCGAGAGGGCTTGTGTCAGTAAAATTAATTCGTGCTGCGATATACACGGAAGTGAATATCGTTCAACGGCCGTGTTCAGTGTACACGCTATAATCGCGCTAATTGGATCGGTAAGGCGTGACGTTGTGTTGTTAAAAATCTACATTGCTCTTGGATGCAACTGTCTTTTTTAAGACTGATCAGCTGCTTTATTTTGATATGTATTTAGACAAGGAATATTCGTATGTTTGTGACACAGGAATATGTATACACGTAAAAATGTCTACTATAATAAGTGTCTGCTATAACATGCCCTTTATATTATTTACATATTTAACATACTTAGCACATATTTTTATTTAATTATTATTTAAAACAATTTTATTCAATTATTTTTTTAAATACTTTTCGAAACATCAGGAACTGTAGGATCTTTTTTTGAGCTGAAAAAGATAGAACTCTCCGTCACTTACATTGAAATTATGAAAATAAAGCGAAGAAAAATTAGTTAGTTTCCTGCAATGAGACAATTAGCACGGTTTTACTTTGTTAATCGGCTGGAAAAATAATGAGTAATATCGCTTTATCAACTTTTCCGTACGAAATTCAATTTATTTCATGAGATACTTTTTACAAATGTATTATCCTATTTAGTTAGCTGTATTAAACAGTAAGTTAAAGCTCTCGTTTGTAACTTTCTCCGAGGCAAATTTTTCTCCGTTTAATGATTTATTCCGTGCTTTTATTATGATTGAGGTTCATTCACGTCGCGGTAAGCTTATCCGTTTTCATGAGCTCCTTTCTTCCTTCATTACTTGTTTCCTCTTTAAATTTGCAGACGTCTAGACAGGTCGTATAAATTCTTTTTTTCCGATTTAGTACGATTAAATCAACTTGAAATTACTTCCACATAAGTGTATAATTTTTTTATAAGAGAAACTTGTAAAAGAAATTTTTTATCTATATTACTACTTGTTTAATTATGACATTAATTTTTATTACGATTTTACAGTTAATTGTTTTTATTTAAACATTATCTTTCCGAAACTCCCTTTGTACAATTATCTATAATTGGCAATAATATGACAATCCCGTGTCGAATTTACATGCAATTCCGTAGATAGCAGAAGTGACAGAAAATTTCACGTTACGCCAGATCGCTTCATTATTTTCCGCGCCAGAAGCCACCGACTGTGTCGACGATAAACGTGCGCGGTCGACGTGTTTGCGTCGCGACGTCAAAAAAACGAGAGGAAAAGAGAGAGAGAGAGTCGGAAAATCCAACCGTCTGATCCAATTCGGAATTTCTTCCGGCCGACGCACACGACGCATTTTCTCCGGGCTGCTGAGCGCACATTCGTTTAGCGCTCGAATCGTTCACAATTAGCCCGCACGCATTCGCGCGCTCACGCGTGTACGCACGCACCTCTATGCGCATTGCCGTGACGCCGGGGTGTGCGACGTACTACACAAAAAATGTCAGGGAGTGTGCGTAATGTTCGTTAAAAAATGGTGCCAATGGTGGTCCACCTGCATGCTTGTATCGCGCCACTCTGATTCATTTATTACAGGATTGATCTCCCGCCCTCCTCTTCACTCGCCGAATCGCGTAACAAACTTCTGCGTTGTTTGTATTTTATTTAGGGAGAGCGCGGACGTTGCGCGATTTTTGACAAACACGATATCTCGTGTCGCACACTGCAGGGATTAACGCGACGTGTCGAGTTTTTCCTTTTTCTACTACGATCTTGTCACATTTTCTTTCGATTTCTTTATTGCACACAATGATTATTTATTATTTAAGAAAAAGTGTCTTTTCGATTGTAAAATAAATTAATCCACGGAAAAGCTACAATTTCAAGATTGCAATATAAATATGCAATGTAAATAAAATATAAAATTTAAAAATATGTTGTATTAAAAAATTTGCATTTTATCTGTATATGTTTTAATTAAATATCAGCAATATTAGCGTCTCTCTAAATATTTTTAATCGGAATAAATGTGTTGAAATGTATCAATTGTTTCGAATCTGATACATTTAACATAATAAAATAGGTAGATTTGATTTAATTTTTATGTTGATTTTCCGTGGATTACCTCGCTCGTGTCTGCACGTTTATACATAAATCCGTCTTCGTGGTCTGGTGCATAACGTGGCGGAATAAATGCGAAAGTGAGAACAGTGTTTACACGCAGAATGTGTTGTGCGCGAGTATATAATCGCGCGCGACATCTTAATTAATGCGCTTGACGGTTGGTAGTTAATTTTTCACACATTGCAGGTTTTCTGCGACAGCAGTATTGATAAAATTGTGGTCGTCTTTTTATTTTTTTGTTACATGTGAAATTGATGGATTATCATGAAAAAAACACATCCATCATCTAACGCATTTGCCAACATCTAACATTATTTATTTTTAAAGTCATAAATGAAGTAAAAAGAAATATTTAGAAGATGTTTGTTAATAGATCCAGAGACACGTTAATTATAAGTACATATTAACTTTTGTGCATTTTTTTCACACGTTCCTATTACATTATTTCTTACCGCTTATCGAAACTTTTCTTGAAATCACGCATGTCGAGTGATTATATGTTGCGATGCTAAAACCAGTGATCAACACATTCACGCGGCACATTTACAAGCAGCGTAAAGGTCTCACACGCTTCGACGTGAAAACCCATCGATACCGGTGTCGATTTCCATATTATCAAACGCAGCGTGAAAACGCGTGTTTGTGAGGCAGTGTGTGATTAAATCTTACGGATCGAAACCTGTTTCGTTGCGGGAGCACAATCTGTGAAAATCCGTGTACATTTCTAATTATCTATCTCGTGGAAAATATCTGTAATCTTGTAATGATTTGGTGTTTAAACGAAATTCTCATCGTTTACGCACTTTTCATGCTGATTTAGGTGTCGTTCTTACGACGTTTATTACTTTTTTACGGATAGTTTGCTTATTTTGTGTCTTGCGGCGTATATTAGTGAGATAACTATCGCTAACAGCGTGCCGCGTGAAAAAGAAATCTGATATATGACCGTAATTTCTACAAATCGCATCAGGTTCTCTCTCTTCTTTCCTCGTGCCTCGACTACACTGCTTAATCCTGTAATTTATTCAAATGTGGGATACAAATTCTGGTGTTAATCTCGCGTTGAATTTAAATCATAAAAACAATGCATAGAGAGCAAAAATTGTCGGGAAACTGCGCGCGCGACATAAAATATTACTGGAGATTTTAACTTATGCGTGCGATAAGATATCGCAATATTTCTAAATATTCACACTGGATAAGCCATTGAATTCTTATCGTCAATGGAAAAATGTATTTATCGGGAAAAAATTTTGCACTAGCATTTATTTTGTAAAATTAAATTAATATATAATAAATTATAAAATTATTTTTTGTAAAATAATAAATTATATATGTATTATAAAATGAACATTAATTTAATTGCAGTTAACTAAAATCGAGTTAGCTGCGACAATATTCGGCATGTTTTTTTTTTCTTCCTAAACGACGTAAACGATGAAGAAAAGTTTTTTCTTCGTCCATAATAACGTTTTATGATGATCGGTGACGATGATCTTAATGTTTTACGAGAGAACGCTTTTCTACATGCTTTATTACAGTCTTTTACCGCCGTAAATCTCACTGTTTCTACAAATGTCTGGTCCTCTTTAATCAAATGCGGTACCGACAGAAGGTGTTTGCTCTCTACATATATATATTGTATATATCTTAGATATTTTCTTATCGTAGACATTTTATCTACCGGTGTAAAAACCACACCGCGATTTTTGTTTAACATTTTTATGGCAAATCCCGTATTTTTTGAGAGATTCGGTTCTCTGTCGGCTTTCGAGCGAAGTTTAATAACTAAAATTATAGCTTGACGGAAATTCTTCTATCAATCTCACAATCTTAGAGAGCTTCTTTGTAAATAAATATACGACTATTGATACAACGGTTTAAAAGAATCCTAAATTGAATCACGCATGATATAATATAATAAATGGCTTTCCTTAGAAATCATTCAGGCGCTCAAAGGGGTTGATTTTTTGAAATCTTATTTCTTCTCACGAATCTCAAACCTGAAAGATATGCCTCTCTCTTTCTCCCATCCGTCTAATCGCCCATTATATCGCTGGTAAAGCGGCTATTAAGATGTTAATCGCAACTTTCACTCGATCATTTTACTGCCACGATTTCGCCCGTGCACCTGAAACATTTAACTCAAACAAAAAGAGGGGCGAGCAGGCAGAAGGAGAAAGAGATATCGCGACGCGAGTAGGTGGACGTGCGGAAGATAAGGAGGGACAAGGTGTGAGAGGCATGGGTGCGTAATTTACGCGCGTTCGTTAACGCCAGGAGCACTTCATTCCGCGGTACGTTTATGGCGGTCGTATCCTAAAGCGCGATGACGAAGAGCGCGGTTAGAAGGGTGGAACGGATAGAGACGAGGAGAGAACGCCGGCGGCCTTCTCGCGGGCCAGACTCAAATATTTGACAGAGAGAGCGAATTTACCCGTCGCAGCTCCCTTGTAACTTGTCGCCGCCGCGCAATGCTGGAAGCTCTAATTACATGCGACCTACCGAAATTCACCGGTATTAAAGTGCCGTTGTTCCACCTGCGCTCGAGAAAGAGGAAGCACCGCCACGTGGCTGGGTAATTAAGGCCACGTCGCATTTGTAACCAGCGGGGCCTTTTAGTTCGCGATAAGGAACCTTAAGTGTTTCGCATCGCCGGTGGTTCCATTGGATCAACTTGATTAACGACCTTTGATAATGAGGGGACATGTGACGATGTTTTCTTTTTTTTTGTTCACAAAGTGAACAGCACCAGGAACGAAAGAAATGGAAACATCTGGATAGCGTCGCGATAATTAGTTTCACGATATACACGCCCTGGAAAGCTAATTAGTGTCGCTCGCGCGCGCAATTTAATCGCGGCGCTTACGTTTCGCGAGAACGAAACTAATTTCGGTGCTAATAGAAATTTTCGTGGCCGCGTGCTGTGCAGTTTCGTGCGGATTAAGCTTTCGCTGAATTGCGTCTGCGCGACTCTCGTCCTGTTAACGCGAGAGTATTCGCAAACGAGCGAACTTTGCGCTGCCGTTTCAATAGCGGAGCGGAGAAAACGGTGTTTGAATAGAGAGTCACATCGAGATTGAACGCCTCCCTTAACGTGCGCATCGACTGTAATGCAGTTTACGGTACAACTCCGTGGATCTGTCGACGTATTCGATTCGAGAACTGTATCGCGAAAGCGGAAGTGGGCTTTGACGGTATCCTGGTACGTCGGATACGAGACGAGATAGAAGCGCGCAACGCGCACATTCGCTCGTAACTCATGCCAATCGCTCGTGGCGATGGCAAGTGTTTATCATCCGCTCATCGGAGGCTTTAATTTTATACAAATGCTCGTTCAACTGTGACCAGGAAAATCCACGTGTTTATTACCTTCGATTCCCGCCGCCTGTTTTGTTGTGAAATATGAATTTCAATCGCGCAACACACGCCACTTTTTGCGTATATTTTTTTACGTTTTTTTTTGCTCGTTGATATATTTTTTTAATGTTAAAGTAGAGAGAAAGAAAAATATTTGAACTTAGCTACAGATTTTATTTTATATAATGTTCAATTTATTATTACAAAAAATTTTTATCAGTTTGACCATTTTTTCCTGAAATTTATAAAGTGAATGACACTTGGATAAATTCGTCACAATTCAGAATTCGTTTTATCGTCATGCTCGTTGTCTTAATTATATCAAAACATTCAGATATGATATATTCGGTGACGAGATCGGTGCTAGTACAAATCCGAGGAAGCCGACATCCTTCTTAAGCGTAATGTAGATGTGACGGCGAAGTTGAAGGTGTCGTTTTGCACACTTTAACAATCGTAACAAGTTTCGCGTCCAAGTTCGCGAACTAGTTCCGGAGGAACCTGCAGTCTTCTTCTTGCCTCGCAAGTCGCGCCTGAGATATATATCGCGAAACTTGCCTTCGTTTTTCCTCAGCGTGGTGCGTTAAATACACTCTTTGTCTGGATTCCTGCGCGCTTGTGCACGGCGTTATAAATTGTATTCGCGTTCAGGTCAGCGCTGAAGTTATTATAGGAAAAACACCGCGCCAAGCCCGGCAGTAACTTACTTCTACAAATACGATTAACAACACATGCATATGCAATTGTAATAGAGTTTTCATTTGCGACAAAATTCAGAAATGTCGAGTGGTGTGAATAATTGATAGTACATTGGAATAAAAGTGCTGTTTAAAAATTGGAATAAAAGCTATTTTAAAACATTCAAAATAATGTACACGTTAGTACAGACGTACGAGGACACATTTTGTAAATAATGAAGGATACCCGCGGTAAATAACAGTCTTTTCATTATTAATCCAGAGATCTATAAGGAATTCAGAGACGTAGATCTATGATACTAAATATTAATAGGATGGAAGATGAATTCAAACTCGATTTATGAAGTCGAGATTTTTATCGAATTTATCGGCGCGCGACTGAAGATATGATGGATAATGAATGAGAACAGAGTGATAATTGTATCTGCGCGACATTTTGTTTAAAAACGATACAAATGCATTGCATTATTATTTAAATGTAGCGATGATTCATCTTGATGCTTCTCAATAGTTATTATTCGCGCGATATCAGAAGTGAATGCATCTTGAATCAATTATCAATGGCTTACTGTTTGACGTCATTGATAACGGATCGCATAAACATATCACGCGAGTGTCGCAACATATTGTCGAACTATGTCGGATCTCTCGTAAGGGATAATCTCGTCGCCTCATAACGTCACGTTTGACACATCTCTGGAGTTCTGTGCAAATCCGTGATGTATCGACGTGCACCAGGAAGCAGTTCTTTCACAGGATCTTCACAGGAAAATTCACATGTGCAAGTTTCATCGTACACATAGCAAAGTAACCGTGAAACATGTCAAACAATCAAATTTTCAGACTGCCGTAAAAGAATAAATTTACATACATAATATAATAATATTTACATACATTAATTGAAATGAAGTTAATATATATTGAATTTAGAATGTGGATTAAAAGTGGAAACAAAGTTTAACACATTTTTGGTACAAATAACTGTTTAGATATTTAAGAAGGTAGCGCACAGGTTCAAAATGTATGTGTATGTAACTTATTAAAGTGGAAATAATCATTTAGGAAATGCGTTAAACATGATATACAATGTTACGTATACCATGTGTAATGCATACGCAATTACGTTACATGAATATGTATGGCAGGAGTATTTGTTCCCGGGTCTTCTCAACGTGAAGATCCTCGTGGGTAACATAGTCGGGAGATTTCGTCAGGATCTCAGGATAGAAAGCCGGGTAATGGTCGGGTAGGCAAGGGTAGATTCCTGAGAAGGAAACACTCGGCACCTCGTCGGCCGGGAATTAATCAGGATTCCGATGTAAATAATACGAGAAAGAAAGTCGAACGTCTCATCCGGGTGGAAGGAGGGAAATGTATGCGGTGTCTCGGATGACTAATACTCCGAAAAATCTTCCGGTCTCCTTGCCTCGCACTCGTTTATCTTCCCTCCGCGCGTCCTCGTCCTTCGTTCCTTCCTTCGCTCTCGTTTGCTGACGCAGTAGCGAGAAGGGACCGTCGACAAAAGAGCCGCCAGAATTTCCAGGCGATGAAGGGCGGAAAGGGAAACGCTGTAGGGATGAATGGTGCATCTTGTTCCTCCCTGAACAGTGGTTTCCACTGCGGTTTCCTTTACGGTATTTCTTTGTTGTCCGCCCGGCGTGACGCTGGAACTCGGCGTATCGCTGAACGCTAGAAATAAAAAATGCGACTTGGTACAAACATGCCGTTGAAATCTGTTTCGAAAATATGCAGAAGTTGCAGAAACATTCTCTTTGTAACGTATTATATTTGAATCATAATGAAATTCGAAACGACAGCTCGAATGACTAATACCCCAAAAACTTTTCGTGTTTCTTCTGTCCATTCCGTCTTCCCTTCGTCTTTCGAACGCGAGCGTAAGAGTGCAACGGCCGGAGATGCCAAAAGGAAAAAGTGACAACGTAAATGTGTGACGAAACGACTTCGTCGAGAAAATCACGTCGCTATTCAGATCGCAGTGAGTTTCTCCGATCAAAAGTAAAAGGGAAAGGCTTTTCCTCAATTTTCACGCTGGATTCGTTTTAGTTCTATAAAAATGACATTCAACGTTGAAAAAATACTTTCACGATTACCAGGCAGAATTTCAGGAAAGAGCTTTCCTGCAAGGCCGACAAAGAATCTGCTGTTAACGCGCAAAGCGGGATATCCAGTTTGCTATCCATCTAAGTCTACATTTAATTAAAAGTAATAAAACACAAGTAACGAACGATCGGAACGGATTCTCGCGGGCCGCATTCCAAAAATGTTTGCGCCTCTCTTTTCTCTCTTTCTCTTCCTCTTTCGCTCTTGCTATCGTCCTCCTCGCCATCCTCCGAGCGTGAGAGCAAAAGAGTAGCGACCGAATGCTTGGCAATGCCCGGTTAAAGGAAGATACGCGATGTGTGACGAAAAGTCTCGGGCTTTGTCGAGGAGGAAAGAGACGGGAGAAGCGAAAGAGGAAGAGAGGTGTACGAGAACAGCTGAGAGAAGATGAACACGAATATGCCGGTCTCGTGCTACGTGAGGGCGAAGGACGACGAGAGAGGATCGTGCGCGCGCGAGAGAAAGCGACGAAGAGAGAAAAAGAAGATGAGGAGAGGGGAGAGGTCGACGTCGGTGACCCTTTTGCTCTCTTTTAATCCCGCGGCATTTCCTTTGCTTGTTCCAACCTGCCTGCCTGCCGCCAGTTTAACCTGCAGTCTAACACACTATTATGTCTGACCTAAGGCGCTCCCACATTTAACTATCAGCTCAGCCTGACATTGTGCATGCGATCGCACGAGTATGTGTGTACGTGTCAATGTGCACGCGTGCATGTATGCGTGCGTGTGCGTGTGTGGTCAAACCAATGCTCCGATGACTCGGAGTCAATAGGTTCACCGTCTTTTCAGTGGCTGAGTCCCTGTTCGGATTCGTCTTTCTAGTTTCCCGTCTTTCTTTTCGGCTCCTGCACTTACTCCGTCGTCACTCTCAAAGAACGTTTCAACACTTTTGCGAGAAGCGATGCACCGTCTTTAGATCATACATTTTTTTGATGTTTTTATACCTGTTTCTATGCAAAATGTGACTCATACCTCGTTATTGCTTTCTACATTGGAAAACAATTTCCGAAATTTTCTTTATTAAGAGGAATTTAATAACTTTGTCTTGTAGCATTTTTGTTCTTTTTATATTTAAAAAATCAATCTTGATCTTGACTTCTGCATCGTTTTTTTAAGCTTCTGGTTTGTCAATCTTTAATTAAAATTCTAAATGAAAAGAGATATTCCGGAAAGTAGTAGCAAATTTTTGATACATTCTTTTTTCTTGCAACTTGATTTCTCTTTAACGAGCGTCGAGTTGCCAGACCGTCTGCTCGAATGTCCTTAATTTTACGAGTGCAATAGCAACAAGCTAGTATGACTCGTCGAAGGAATTTATATATATGCGTAAATAAAGCTTGTACAGGTTTAATCACTCTTTACGCAGTCGTTTATCTCGGTCCATCATTCCGCTCTACTAATCTCACCGCTCGTTAGTATATTTTATTGCCACGGATATTTGTCGTTAGCCTAGATTCTTATCACTTTCCAGTTCACTGAGTACTCTCCTTCCGCGTGCAAATCTGAAATTATAAGGATGAAATTAGAAATATAAAGTAACATTCACAGTTAATCTTAAAACGTAATCATACATGCTGAAACAACGTATCATATTTTCATGATAAGATTTAACCGATCAAAATCAGAGAGAGAGAGAGAGAGAGAGAGAGCAAAGTCCATATTGTGATCATATTGTGATACAATCGACGCTTCGCATCTTAGGCGTGTAACAGACGTCGCTTAGGCGCGTAATCGTTATCCTGAATAGCTGCTAATTGCATAATCTGCACGCGCAGCGTGACCGCGCGGAACGATTAGCAGTGAACGAAGTTGCTCAGGTTTGTTAACCACCTCGCGTTTGGGTTCTTGTAGGGAGGAAGAAGGTGAGAGAGAGAAAGAGAATAGAGCAGAGAAAAGGAGAAGGAAGGAGAGAACGATTAAGTCCGACATCAGGGCGCGAGGAGACGTATGCGTGCCTTTGTCCGTGCAATAAGGGGAGTGAGAGAGAGAGAGAGAGAGGAGGGGGAAAGCAAAACCTAAATCGAAACTATAGGAACGGGCCCCACGTGTGTACATGGCCGGTCGACCGGACGTAGGTGTGCGTTAAATGAAAGGGATGAAGGAAGAGGAGAGTTCGAGGCATGGGAGAGGAATGTGGTCAATGCATAAACTATACCACCGGTTGGTTGGGCATTCCTTCGGCTCCAAGGGTGCCTATAGTTCGCGAATCGCCCCGTGTGTGCACTCGTGTAATACTTGCATTACGTGCGTGAGTGCGTGCGTGCGTGCGTGCGTACGCGTGGACCTGCAGCAACCTCGGGATACCTGTCCGCCACCGGCTACGTGAGCGCAGGACTGTGACGCGATTTTTGGCGTCTGCGTTATTGAAAAGGTGAAAATACCGATCAATATACACGGATAATTAATGCAATAAATGTTCGAGAAATAGAAAAGAAAATCTTATCGTTACGTGAGGAAAAGTGAGGAATAAAATATAGACGATGAATAAATTATTTTATCTCTGATTATTCTTTTAGCTGATTATTTATTGAATTATAACACGAGAAAATAAAATGTTAACAAAAATGGATTTTGCATAATAGATGTTACAAGTGTACAGAACAATACATGTCATGGATCTTCTCGAGATAAAAACTATTCAAAAGCAAACATGTCAAATAATTCCCTTGCGTGCGTGAGACGCATGTCGCAAATTACCTATTATTATGAAGTAAACCACGAGATATCAGAAGTAACAACAAACAATAACCGATACCTGCGGAATACAACACGTCTGCCTGTATATTGTGTGCATGCCAATAACGACGACCGCATTCGTCATACACCATTAAGTATTACATATGTGTACGTGCGTATGCATATGCCGCAGTCGCGATACAGATGCGTGAACTCTCACGTGCGTTTCGCCGGCCATTAATGCGAGGAATCAATTAGCTTCGCTTCGCTCTTGCAGCTTGCGCTCGCTCGCAAAAAAATTTCTCGCCGGCATCTCGCGAATATCCGCTTACGCCGGCATACATACTTACAGATCTCAGGTGTGATAAACCGCATACCGAAATTCCGCGAACGACCTTGATCGAAACGATATAGGGTTTCAAATTTCGTCGCTTCTTTCGCAAATTATAAGATATTTAATTTTCTCAGTTTCACTGGAGAACAGAATGTACATCGAACTTTAAAATGTTTCTTTTGCTTTTTAATTACGAATCAAGAACATTCCTTGCAGTAATTCTCTTTTGTGTTAAGAAATGATTAAATATCTCGGGTGACGCATCCTGCGCAAATATATAACAATTCTCCACTCGTCTTTCTCTTCATTCGAAATATCGCTAAGTACTCGACAAGCAATCCCTTAAAGTACCTGAAACCGTGTTAAGGCTCGATTAATCAATGTTCTTTTCACTTATCTCGTCGGAGTAATTTAACATCAATGTCGTCAGCGCGCGCGCACGTGAATCGCTTACACGTTTTGGTGGTCCGCCAATGTTGATAATGAATTCAAGACTAAAGAATGAGAGGAACGGATAATTGAACGCGGAACATCGATGGTGCGCCGATTTATATCGACACGGCTGGTGAAATCGACGAGCGAACGCCTCGAATTACTCGGCAATTTTCTCGCACACGCATACCCCGACATGCGTTTTTTAATGATGATCGTCTTCTGTGACTTGCGGTTCTCTCTGTACACGCTCGCGACGTTATTGGCGCCGACATTGAGCAAACACGAGCGCCCGACCGTCAGGATGTACGGCGTTAATGAGAACGTTTTTCGTCGACCTCGTCGAAAACTGTAGAACGAGATGAGAAGATAAAACAATTTCACGCATCGATCTCCGTCATGCAAATTACGGGGTAAAACAAGTATTTCGGGTTTTTGTTTTATTTGCGCGGGATGCAAATTGTCGTTGTGTGTATGCAAAATTTAATTAATTACGATATTAAATATTTATAGTGGAATAGGATGGGTTAAAACATTTCATTTATAAAGACGTCATGTAGTTGAGATTTAATTGTGAAATTTTATTATGCACGGATCACAATCACTTTAATGTTGTCGCAGCATATTCTAAGTTGAATATTTGTAAAATATCATCTGCACATAAAATAATTTTTAATGTGTTGTTAAATGCACGAATTTTTTAAAAATAAATTCCAAACTTTTTAAAGCTAGATAAAATATACTTTGGTGTAATTCTGGACAAAGCAGTGATTTCAGACAGACATCCTATTTTTACACGACTTAAAATCTTTTATTTTTACAACAAGATAAAAAGTTTTACTTAAATCACGACTTATTTAGGTCGCAATTTAATTAACGGACACGTTACAGCTTGTCTTGCCAAGAATACGAGCTGTCAGAACTCAATCAGTGCATCGCACGATCATAATAAACCGGTACATCGAGCGTGCGAAAGTTTCGTAGAGAAGTTCGACAGTTCGCAAAAGTTGCTCGACATCAGCAGACAAACTCGCGTCTAACTTTCGAGATGATGTCGCTTGTCGTGTCACTCTTTTTCAAAAGGATGAGAGATCACGTGATTTCATGATTCGCGCATGATTCTCTCCAACGATTAACGACTGTACGAATTTGACTCGTTGAAAGAGAATGCGAGAGAGAGAGAGAGAGAAGAACAGTATAGCGAAGAAAAGACGTAGCCAGCCTTCGTTGAGCGAAATATCCACGGCAACGCAGGGTAAAGCAGAGGTCTCTCGTGGCCCTCATCTGCACTCTTCGTTTTCTTCTCGTTCCTCCCGCGTTCCCTTCCTCCCGCCCACGTCGTCGTCCTTTCGCGCACGAACCCAGTATTAGACTCGTCTGCGCTTTAATTACTCTTTTCGAGCCTCCTTCCTCTCTCGCGACTCTCGAGATTAACGGCGTGGCGGCCTTCCGATTGTAACTGTGAGTTATATGGGATGGGACAAACGCCGGACTACATCTCGCGCCAACGAACGTTCGATTCTTCTTTTCGAACCAGCCACTCATCTCCACAAACATAATTTCTCTATGAGTTCGCTTCAGAAGGAATGTTGAATGTCGCTCGCAAAGCGCCGTGCATCAAATTCGTTAAGAGAAAAATGAAAATGTTCAAATCTTCAACAAGCGCTTGATAATTTTCTGGTTATTATCACGTAACTACTAATTATTTATTTTACAATCATTGTATTTTTAATTTATGTTATAATCTAATATTTGTAATTTTCTTCTCAATTCAAAGAGTGTTATGCACTAAAGTGTGTTTTACAGTAGCGTAAATATCTCGTAATCTTCTAAATTTGAAACCAAGCTCTGAATAAAACCAAGAGCGTGTTAGCTTCGTTTTATTCTTATCAGGCATTCAAATGGTGTTCACTTATCGATTCTCTCTTTTTTCTCTTAGGAAGAGACGCGTAGTCTTCAGTGGCTTTTCTGTCGGAGATCTCTTGTTCCCGTCAGAGGAATATTCTACCGGTTTACGATTGTCGTGAAACGAGAAAATGCTGTTCGCTGTAACAGTAAAACAGCATAGTCACGTCGACTATCTTCATCTCGTCGTCGAGTTGCACGCCGCTTCTTTTTTTTTTACAACCCTAACTGTGTGACTCGCATGACAGAGAATTCTCAGCAGAAATTAGCTCGTTCGGATTATACGCGCTTAACATTATTCGAGAAATTTTGCGTCGATCTGCGATAAAAATATACGAGCGGTGCGTTCAAACCGCGCTAGTTAATACCCGATAGAGACTGGTATCCACGTAATTTCGACAAATGCGGGAGAGACACTCTCTCTTGACGCACCCTTTCGAAGGAGATAGAATTGAAATAAACAACCGTAATACTGCCATTCGTCACATGTGAGAGATTTGTAACGATTATCATGCGAAATAAAAGTAAAAATTTTGACATAAAAGAGAGGAGCTGTGAAAATTTCGTTTCGCATCGAGAGGATTTTTATTCGGAGTCGATTTGGTCCAGACGATGTCGAAATATCGATGCACTCGCGATCCCTAACGCAACTTAACAAGATTTTAATGAGAACTAATTGCTCTGGGCAAGTACTCGTAATGCATCCGTGCAGCGTACATGCACACCTCTGATTTGGCGCATATTGATTCGCTGCATACCGAACGGCTATACTAATTAACAGTCACGAGGGTACATCATCAGAGGTGACTGTGCTTGTATCGATCATTGAAGCGTATGTTGTCTCTCTCTCTTTCTCTCTCTCTCTAACCTCTCTCGTATGTACAGTGATTAATTCAAGATTGAAGGTATTACGAAGGAATATAAATTTCAAAAATTCTACAATATATACATATAATATACATACATATATGTATACATACATATATATATATATATATATATATATATATATATATATTGGATATATTTTATTTTGTGGTAAAATTAGAGTTAAATTTATATATCAAACATATAAGTTGCATTATAAAAATGTTTGTTTTAGCCAACTTGTTTCAAGGATCTTCCAGATGTTTTTGACTTTCATCCCCTTCGTAATTTCCGCTCTTTGATTGACTTTCACTCGTGTTAAACGAGCGATATTAAAAATGCTACTCTCTCTTTCTCTTTTAATACCTGACTCGTGCAGTTTTATTCGTCGGATTTATTCGAATGTGGCGGAGAGGATGCGACTATCAAAAGCCTGTTATGAACGTTTTATTGTACCAAGGATACAGGCTTCGTAGATCGCGACGGGACCAACGATCATCATCGCGGTCAGTTTGCCACGGCGTGCGTAATTAGATCTCGTATGCGCGCATACGCAGTCAATGTGCAGTAGTTATGATTACGCGTGAGCGTTGATTTGAACAAACGCTGAAGTGGCACTTCTTGCGGTAATGTAAACGCGCAGAATAAACATGATTCAACG
The DNA here is from genome assembly GCA_901521435.1 of Crematogaster levior. Taxonomy (NCBI): domain Eukaryota; kingdom Metazoa; phylum Arthropoda; class Insecta; order Hymenoptera; family Formicidae; genus Crematogaster; species Crematogaster levior. The sequence continues at coordinate 143,932 of CABEGB010000688.1, read as the reverse complement.
AGGTTAACGGCTCTGTGCTTTCTCTATGTACGTTTGCTTCTCAGCCGGCTTGCTTGACCAAACCGAAACAAAGACGGGGATATAACGCGAACAAAAGGAATTCGGAACAAAGGGGAATTACACTCGCGTCTCTAATGCGCCTGGCAAAATTCATGAACCCGCCATTCCCTTTAAGTATGCTAATCTTTTTCCCCGCAGGCATTTTCAGCTGGTTTTAATAACGACACGATTATCTCTCTTGGTTCTAAGGTTTTCTTCGCGATTGCCAGCTTCGTAATCCCTGCAACGACGTAACAAACTCTCGACTTTAATCCTTTATCGCTTCTTATTCATGCGCGTAAATTGTGATTTCAAAGATGAACTTTATAAATTGCATTAAATTGAAATAAAAGTTTGAAAATTGTGAGTGTTTAATCAGAATCAATGTCATAACAGAGAATTGAGAATCGATAATGGCAGCTCAGGAAAAAACGCATCTTCCAGAATTCGGAGGCCCAAAATTGAGGTATCGTAAATTTGCGCACGCATTCGCTTCGTATCATACGTTTAGAATTATTGCATCCGAATGGAGATACCATTCCCAGCTTGCATCGAGCATTCCTGAGGGGCACGGTACACGCGTGCGTGCACGCGATGCACACGTATCCACGGACTTTAGTCACGGGCTGACGGTCGACCGCGCCGTCATCTAACCGAGAATCCAATGTGTGTCCCTTTGTTTTGACTGATCGTCACCAGACCATGGCCCTTGCTGTCCCTTTCGCCTCTTGGTCAAGCGATTCCCCGTGGTTTTCTGCGTGGTTTCCCCGTTGCGATCCTCGTCATTTTATTGCCACCTTCAGGAATCCGACGACGACACTCAGACACGTCTATTTGTCAGGTGTCAACGTTGATCGATCATGCAGACAGGGTTGACAGGAGGCGATTTTTCTCGTAACTTTCTCGTATGTCTCTATACGTATCGCGAGCATGGTACGAAATATAGAAATTTTTCGAATGAGAACGATCGTGGAGAAAAGATCGCGCGAGTGAAGATAGAAACGGAAGTCAACTCGTCGATGTTCAATTATATTCGATACGAGTAATGTTATTGTCTATCGCGACAGACTACACGAACGCTACGTCTGGCGATTCGTAATCATCGCCCGTAGCCATCAAAACGCATTTTTAAAATACGAACCGAGAGAGAGAGCACTTAGCGCATCCGGATAAAACACTCTCGCCCCACCGATAATCTAATATCAAACATCAACGTTGGGAAACGATTCCCCTACGTTCATCGAACTCAATTCTGCACGCATCAAAACCTCGTCGAAACGCCCGCGAAGCTTTTCGCTGCCGCAGAACGTGCACGTCGGTTAAATTGCACATTCAATGAATTGATTTCGAGTAACAATTTACATTGACTCTCCTAAGCGAATGAAATTAATCATTATCTTAGATCTTTTGCTATTTTCGGAAAAAAATATTTCCGACGGATGAAGTTTTTTTTCGATCCGATATCGATATTATTTTATTCGATTTCAAGCGATCAAGTACAACAAAACATGATTGGACGTTAAAGAATTCAACTAAAATTGGTTTAGATAATTAAGCTAATTGCCTTACAGACTGAGATACGAAATATACGATAACAAATCACTCGCCGAAATTAGGTTGAAACTAATGGAGAATATATTCGGCATGAATATTTTGTAAAGTTAAGGGGTAACGCCACTCTAGAGCTCGAAAAAAAGACGTTTCTTTGATAATTTTTAACGGAGATGCAATAAAGAAAATGAGAAATCTATTTATAGGAGTTTATTATACATGTTTTGAAGTATATAAAAAAATTTGTTTATTAATATTTAGAAACAAAATGGCGGCTATATTATAAAAAACTCGAGGCCTCTTTTCGCCGAAGAGGCTTCACGGCCGGAAAGGTTACTCCCACAATTTTTAATCTAGAACAAAAAACCAAAATTTTTTAAAAACTATATATAATTGGCTAGAGACTGACGTAGGGGATTTTGAAAATATTGAATTTTGAATAAGTAGTGCTTATTTGAAAAAAAAGTCCATTTTTCGGTAAAAAATTTCACCGTAAATTATTTATAACAAAAGAAGTTGACAAAATATCAAAAAACCCCTACGTCAGTCCCTGCAGAATCTAATAACGATGCTACTGTGCAAATTTGAAATGAATCGGTCAAAAACTTTTCGAGTTATGTTTCCGGCCAACTTGAAAAACATTGTTTCGAGAAAAACGCGTTTAAAGTTTTAAGTTACTATTGATCGACATGCCATAGAGCGGCAGTTTCGGTTTAATAACAGGTACTTAAAATTCCTTCCGCGCTACGGGACCAAGTGTACATTATTTTTAAGACTCTAAGGCATCATTTAAACGAAAAAAAAAATCGATTTTTTGAAAATTCTAGAGTGGCGTTACCCCTTAAATATTTCAGGGAAGTTATACTCGGATGGTATTTGGACCTTGGTATTTGTTGCTATTCTGTATAGCGTCGTAGTATTTGGACAAGGTCGCCGCGCGGCAGATAGCGGCACGCACGCGTCGCTTTGCGGCAATACGTTTCGAGCCGCGACCGAGTGAAGTACTGAGGCCGGTTCTATGATCATATTGTAACATCGATTTTGCGAAATGCTTTAAAAATGGTTCGTGGGTTTAATTGTAGACAGTCAACAATTGAAAACAGTCAAACGGTTACACTACGACGATTTTACGATGCTACAACATTACGAAAGGATTAATATAGACTTAGTTTAAGAGCGTTGAATGCGATTATTTCCTACGGAACGCTGGCGATTATCACGGCTGCAGATTAATTCGTGTTTTTACTTCGACAAATAGTTATTGAGTGTATTATCACACTTTCCGTGTGCGACCTGTTGCGGAAAATGTCATATCTATAAACTTGAAGCAGCAATCGTGAATCATCTATTACGAAGTCGTGTATAGTTATTTCTTTAATGATACATTCTCTCCCTTTCTCGGATTTGAACTCCAAGAAGTATGTGTTCGCTTCAAATAAATACCTTAAGATACGAAACTCGATTATCTCCTATGGTTATGAAAATTAAGCATTAAAAAATTTAAAATTAAAAAAAAAATGAAAATTATGAGACCACGAATTTAATAACCATGATCAATAATAAAATTATCGCGGTGATGACTATTTCGCATTAGTTTTCTATCGCAATATATTAAAACACGCAACGTTTATTGATATAAGTGGAAGTGCTGTGCGAAGTGTCGCGCGATCGTAATTACTGTATTTTCGCGAGTGAACGTTGAGTATTATCAACCGAAGAGTTTGAGAAGGAAGCGGAGGTCTTGGAGGCTTCGCGAGTAAGGGCGGAGTAACCGTAAGGGGTGAGTAGCTCATACATCATTTTATTTGTCTCTTGCAGGGTTAATCATTTGTGTAATTACTTTATGCGCATAAGAATAAATTTTATAAATACTAATTATTTAGAACGTTTTAATTTAGTATATGTCGTTTATATTTTTGTTTTATAGAAACGAGTGATTTATTTTACTCCACTGCTGTGTTAGTGAATGTGATAAAATTTTATTTTAATCTGAAGCAATCAATTTGTGACAGTTGTACCAGATATGTATGTGAGACGTATGTACATATTAAGTTAAGAATATAAGTTTTATATAGAGAAGTACCTATAATATTTCAGAAATCAATTGCTTCAAATGGATGGACTAGAATAAATTGGAGCTAAAATCTACTTAATCCTGGATGACATACATAAATAAGATTTTTAAATAATATGATTAAAAACGTCAAGAGTTTAACATATCGATTTTAATGTTAATAATGTTTATTTAATGTTAATAAATAACAATCTATAATGTTAATATAATCTATTAAATTTATTAAATGCTGAGGTTTATTACTTAGATGAAAAATGAGGAGAAAGAGAAAATGATATAAGTCTATAATAAGTGAATTATTGATATTATTGGAATATATGAAATATTTATTTAAGTTTTTATGATATTCATAAATGCACAATAAAGATTTGGAAAAAGATGTTCATCTATTGTACATAATTATTTGAAATAAAAATAAATTCTTTATTTCTTTCTATATCCACAACGATAAGGAAAAACTGTAAATATTTATATACATTTATTTTCTTTTATTGATTGTAACATCTCTATATTTTTTTTTAGGGTTAAACATTTTTATAAATTAGTAATTCTCAAATTTTTTCAATTCTTATATTCATATATGTGAAGTGAAATAAGCATAAATAAAAATAGAACAGAAAATATTTTATAATTTTTTAAACTAATTTACTTAACATGACAACGATAGTTAAAACAAAATATTTTATATTTTATATGCTAATTATCATTATTATTTTGTGTTTATTCTTCTAACGCACACTTTAATTTGATTGTACATCTTGTTCATATGCATATTTATTTATAATTTAACATAATCTGATATCTAAAACTAAATAAAATAATGTGTAAATACAGATTTTAAAAATTCTACAAAACGAAACGTATATACAAGAGGAGCGATATTTAGGAGATTAAGGTTACATTCCAAAACATCTTTTTGAGGAAAATTTTACTCAATACTTTATAGCTCACGTCACATATAGAGATAGAGTAAAATTTTCCTCAAATACACTCGGGTCAAAAAGTCCCGGGACTAACTAATTAAAAAAACATTTTTTTGCAAAATTCGACTTTATTCGTCTACATACTCTCCTTCTAGAGCGATACAATTTTTCCAGCGTTTTTCTAACATTTCTATACCTTTCTTATAGAAAGATGTATCTTTTTCCTCAAAATAGGCTTCAGTTTCAGCAATTACTTCATCGTCGGACATAAATTTCTTTCCCTGGAGCATCTTTTTGAGATTTGCGAACAGATAATAATCGCTGGGGACCAGATCTGGCGAATACGGTGGGTGGGGCAGCAATTTGTAGCGTAAATCATGAAGTTTTGCCATGGTTTTCATCGACTTGTGAATTGGTGCATTGTCTTGGTGGAAAAGCGTTTTTTTCTTCGCCATGTGAGGTCGTTTGCGCTTTATTTCGTCGCTCAATCGGTCTAATAATGCAACATAATAGTCGCTATTAATCGTCTGTCCCTTCTTAAGATAGTCGATGAACAATATTCCATGCGAATCCCAGAAAACAGACGCCATAACCTTGCCGGCCGACTGTTGAGTCTTCGGACGCTTTGGACGGCTTTCTCCTTTACATCTCCACTCAGCAGACGCTCTTTTCGACTCTGGCGTGTAGTGGTGGATCCACGTTTCGTCCACTGTCACATACCGACGCAAAAAATCTTTTTTATTACTCTTAAAAAGCTCCAAACAGCGCTTGGATTCATCAACACGTTGCTGCTTTTGTTCCATAGTGAGCAAACGCGGCACCCACTTTGAAAAAAATTTTTTCATGCCCAAATTTTCGTGCAAAATATTGAACACGCTGCCTTTTGATAATTTTAGGACGTCAGCTATCTCCTGTAAGACATTTTGGAATGCAACCTGAGATAGTAGTTCGTAGATCGTAAATTTGTTTTCAATCTCTTGAGTCGTTTATCATGCTTTTTTAAAAGTGTGACATGATTTTATCGTTGAAATAGTTTCGTGTTTTCAGACTATCATATACACCTTTTTTTCGAGATAACAATATAATTATAATTTATAACTGATATTTCCGAACTTCTCTAAAGTGTGAAAGATTATTATTTTTCATGTAATGAAAATCTTGAAATTCGACGAAATCGAAATAGACTCGAGATAAAAGTGGGAAAGACATTTTTTCAGTCTCGGTCGGAGAGAGAATTACATTAATGATATTAATGAAGTTACTTATGAGATTAACCATGGAGAAAGAGAGAAATGAGAAAACAGGCGAGAGAAAATGCGGAGGTGTGAAAGATTGTTAAACGAAAGAGTGGTCTCGAGGTGACACGAATAGCATATTTTTCTTGTGACGATGAGAATTAATGGCTCGTACACGCGCAATGGTGTGGCTCGTACAGCCTCTCACTTCAGTCTTCTCTTTATTTCTTCCCGCACTTGGCCAGCCCTCGTCACGAAGTTTGCACCGTGATCTTTCTCGCAAATTGTTAGTATTTTACTGTACCCTGGTGCTCTCGCTAAGTCTGATTAAGCATTAATTGTTGAAACAGTGTTTATAGTACCAGTCACGTTCCGAAATACGAAACGTCGGTTCGTGTACGCGAAGACTTTCTTCCATGGTACCCCGAAGAGATTTTTTTTTGGTCTTTCTCGTATATATCTATTTTAGAACAATTTATTCAGATACATGCCACAATAATGAATAGGCAGAATAAATAAAAGACGAGTATAGATAAGTTTAGATGAACTCGTTGATATATCAAGTATTTGATATGATTTATTAGACGAAATATGTATAAGGTAAGGTAACAACACAAACATTAATTTTAAAACATGTTAGGAAGACAAAAAGAGATAAAATATATAATGCGATATCAAAGTATAATTGTAAATTATAATTTCGGTATAATTTTGGTGAATATTACTGGTCGAGACATTTGCCATGATTATGCAAAGTCTTGTGCCGTGGCCTTAATCTTTGATGACAGGAGTCTTTGCAAACTTCCAAACGCGTGTAATTCCATGTATTCGCGGAGGCAGGAAGCTATCTTGAATCTTGTCTCTTATCTACACGTTGAAGAGGATTGCAGGCTCGAATGCCTCTCGTCGTGAAGTTCGCAAAGAAGCGCTCACTTCGGGGATTAAAATTGACGGAAATCGTTATCGTCACTTTTAAAGTGATCCGAGTAATATTGTTTACAACGAAATAATATTGTTCATAAGAAGTCGCGAAATGGCTTGAAAGGGGTATATTGCATCCTTAAATTTTGCAACTTATTTAAACATTAACAAGTTTATAAATATTCTCCCTTTCTTTTCGGTTTTTTATCGGTTTTTTTTCGGTATATTTATTGTTAATTTATTTATTATTAATTTACTGTATTCTTGGAAACAGTTAAAATAGCAATAACGGAACATTTTTAATTAATTGAATTTAGAGCATGATATTATTGTAAAATCTATTGTAATATTTTGCACATTACATTGTGTGACTGTCAGAGTCATGTGTCTATGTTTGAGAGTACTCTACATTGAAAGAATCTATTTGCATTAACAATATCTTAATTGAATCATGTCACTGTGGATCTATTCCAAGAATGCTCAACATACTATCAATGTTTAACTGTTGTCCACTGTAAATTTAGAATGTTCCATTTGTCAAACTTTGATGACAACGTTTGCTATGTGTAATTAAATGTTTACTAACATTTATATATCTTAAAAATATCTGTCTTCGAGAAATCACATTACAATTAAGTGTTATATAATCTCAAAACGTTATGTTACTAAAAATAATGAAATGTTATACAAGCAGATATTTTATATTACATTACCTGTTAAATCTTTTATGTGAAACTTATGTAACGCATTAAACTCGTGCTTTATTTCTAATTTCATAAATTTAAATAGATGAGTATCATTTTATAATATAATTTTAAGCGACAGCAAACGAAGTTTCTGGCCTAAAATAGCAGAAATTTGACTAATATCGTAGTCAAATCGAGAATTACTCTACATCAATCTGAATTATTCGTTACTCCGAATAGATTTATCTATAGATTTACATATATGCTCCGTATGTGAAATAGATTCCAAGAAAAAGATTCCTCACGAAATTATATTTGAAGTATTAATTCACTAATTTTGTTCAGCTATTTCTATCGTCAAAGAATAAATATACTTCCTTCGTGACCTATAAGTTATGTTATATTTTTCTAATTAATGAATGATAATTAACTCTTAGATCGAATATTTGATCTAGTTCGAATTAAAATCATCCGACGCCGCTTTTTATCCTATCATTAAGGATCACTTCAAATCTTTTAATATCTATTCCAACATCACCCATTATCTTTCCGCAATCTCCACGCCCACTTGAATTCGCACTTTGCATGCATTCACGAGAAATCCTTCGCATCCTATTATCTCGTTCTTCTCTGCTCCGCCCTCTAAGGACGTCCGAAAGATAGAAGAATTCACTTCCGCTGAATATTTCCTATAGCGCGACGCACCTGTTTATCCTTGTTCGATCTCTTCATAGATTCTCTACTTCGCGAGATCACGGTCGATTGGTGAACTCGTTCGAAATCGGCACGATTGTTTGAGACTTATTGCTAGTATCGAGTTTTCAATTTGGAATAAAGAAGCTCGACGAGGATGAAGAATAATTCAACTGTTAAATTACTCGCGAGCGCAAAATTTTATTTATGAATGACAGTAATAAAAAGAGACATGTTTCATGAGCCTTCGCGTTAAATAAAGAGAGGAAAAAAAAGAGAAATCCATTTAGTCCAATATCCATCGTGTCTGTCGATGGTTGACCGTTAACATAACGGGTTCGAGGGTGGTTGCGAGAACGTTGAAGAAACGAAAGCCCTCTCCGAGCGTTAGAGATAGGGGGGAGGTTGAGGTAGGTGGTAGGAGCAGAGAAACGGCAGAGTGCGGTTTGGCGCAAACTGAAAACCGATAAACCCGCGATGTCTAGACGAGCCGCGTTTATTTATGTAACAATGTCGGTGCCCACCGACGAGCAACCGCGGGCCGCCCACTCTTATCGGCGAACTTTTCACGGAAAGTTCTGCGCTTCCTCTCCGCGTCGAGTGGTCTTTTGTGCAGCGAATGTCGTTACTGCACTCAGGAAAATCTCAAATGCGAAACGCGACGTCGTCCGTGACGGAGGAATTGTATTCGAGTAACTAGTTTAGACTCGATCGATCCGGTTAATTGAATCGTCGTCCAGTTTAAGTGTAGCGCAATTACTAGGGATCAATTGCGTTCCAACAAACACAAGGTTTGTTTTTCTAAGTATTTCCATCACATCCCGAATTATATACCGAGAGAAGGAATGGCACATTATTGGCATATGTTGTATAAAAATTGTAGGCAAGCGTACCTTTCTCCTCCCTTCACATGTAACCGTTTAATGTAGTTAATATCAGTAGTTAATATTATTACGTTGTTCATGCTGTGTACAATTCAGTAATTGAATTGCTACGTAAAAGCTGATAATTATACTGATTGTAATTTAATTATGTTCATCGATTTCCACATTAAATTCTACAAAATGAGATTGCATGTAATGCCAATGATATATTACGTGTATGTCTTGATTAATGACACACACAAATTAATATTCTAATAACAAATTGATGTCCTGCCTTTTGGTTCTCTTTTCTTTTTAAGTCTAAAGTATATTAAATATTTTTTTTATTAAATATAATAGCAAGTAGAAAAGAATTTTTATCGACCTATTTATAAATAACGTAAGTTAAAATAATTTTCTCTCTCTCGTTCGCTCGCTCTTTCGAAATAATTCCACAACCGTAATTACATTTGAAATAACTGTACGACTGTCGTCGTCCGTACAACCACTGCAACATTAAGCACACCCATTCTCGCACGACATCAATTCTCCTTTAATTACGTCGATGTGAAGAACGGAAGAGTGACGCGCGCGCGGATGTCAAAGAGAGGAATAATTAGAGTGTGTTAATGGCTTACACGCGACGCGGTCACCACCGGTGCGGCAAAGATATTTGCTTTTGTACGCCGCATGTATGAGCGCAAATTACGAAATACGACTGGGCGCGAACGATTGTGGGGGAAAGAGAGAGAGAGATAGATAGAGAAACCTTTATTGAGGCCGTCTGCGGTCTCTCGGCTCTCTTATTCTTCGTGGTTAATGTGAGTCACGGTCGCAGATTGCACGACGACGCGAAATATCTCATTGCCTCCGCGCGATTCTCTCACCGCGTTGAGAATCGTCGGGGCGCGGGCACACCGCGAATGGCATTCGGCGATGTGAATAAGACCAGTGGAGAAAAACCTCCCGTCGTGCGTATTACTACCGCTTTGAATATCATCAAACAGTCGACCAGTCGTCGTAATTCCTCTCCGTCTGAATTGAACGAGTCGCGCGTTTTGCCCACCGCGCAGCTCGTTTTTATTCCTCGAAGGAATCTAAAGACCCATGAATTTGTTCGGAACCTTATTCAATTTAGTGCTGAGTTTGCGCACGCTGCTGGCATCCAGTATAAAATCCGTTCAATAGTCAAACGAATATAAATATCTATCTAATTATTGAAATGGACACGAGTAACAGTCATGATAAAATTCGAGTTAAAAAAGAATCCGCTGAACCGTTCAATATATATATATATATATATATATATATATATATATATATATCTCACGCATAAAATATTTTTCACCTTTCTTACGCTTCTGAAATATACAAATTATTTTCTCATTTGGATCGATGATGCATGCTTTCGTACAATTAAATTTGCAAATTGTGTCACTCTTTCTTTTTGCTACAAACGCAACAAGTTGCGTGAAAAAACGTAGCGAGATTACGATCTAGCATCATTGTCATATTCATAGCAACCAGCTTCTCTTTTACCAGCTTATAATTCGTCGGACTGCGCATCCGTCCAAACGAGAATGTCGCGTTCCGACGAGATTCACGGTACTTACATCCAAGATCATTTTCATTCGCGCGAGAAAAGCTCGTCGTTCGTGTGCCATTTTGCGCTCTACAAGTTTCGCTATTGTTACCGCGGTCGGCAGATCACGGTGAGAGGATAACATCGTTCTGTTACGTTGGATACGAAATGGATTTCATTACGTTCCGCTCGGTTAAAGCGGCAAAATATGGAAACGGTCTTCGGAGACCTCACTAAAGGTAAACTGCTGTGAATTTATGAAGTCGATACTCTCGCTACTTCTCGCGTTTCCTCCTTCCCTCTTTCCATACCTGATTAATTCTTCGAGGTGATGTTATTTAATTGCGAAGGCTGCGATGGCAATCAGTGAATATTAAAAAGGTGCTATTTTTACAATCTACAGCGACTATCCAGAAGGAATTGAATAATGAACGAACGATAAAGAATACTGCGAATAATGACGCATTTTTTTAAGTATGAAAAACTTAATTTATAATTACGAATTAAGTGCTTTTTTTATATTTATTATTATTTATACTTTAATATGTAGAAAATTTTAAATATTTAATTCTTTAATATGCTCCTTGTTCTTTTATTCTTTAATATGTAGAATAGAATAACGTAAATACAAATCCTATTAATTATTTGTTAGAGATAGGTTAAATTTGTATAAAATAAATTCATTTTAAATAATCGGTACTTAATATCTTGCAGTAGTTTGATAATTAATTCAGGAAATTTACGAAAATTCGGGTTACAAAGTTAATTCCACTTACTAATGCGAACACGCTGAAAACGAGTTATCAAATCGCAAGTTTGTCGAATACAGTTTATAATTTCATGCGTTGAATGATGCAGAGGGAAATTAATGCGATTTACTCGGGCTATTATTCAAACAACTAATTAAATACTCACTAAATACTCAATATTAAAGCGTTTACATTTTACGGATCTATGTAACTCATTTGGCAACATAATTAATTCACTTGTAATATACTAGACAGGTTAATCAATCCGTCTAACATGCATCCTTTCATTACGTTGCACGTCCTTTCGAAGACGGTTTTTGCTTCGCGGAAATTCGAAAGTAGAAAGTGACATCTTGCTATTTTGAATTTTCTTAACTCAAAATTTAATTCCCTGAAATTTTCATGCAATTAATTTTGTTAACAAAACTCGATTTCAATTTAACTTTGATTCAATTTTCAATCCTTCAATTTAATTCCGCGTTTTCAAAATTAAGATAAAATTGAAGATGAAATTAAACAATAACGCTTCGCGAAAGCGTTCCTTCCAATTCATACGGTGCGATTAAAACTCGATGACACGTATGCACGCGAAAAATGTCAGTCGCCAGTTGACCGAAAGGATAATGCATCGGGATCTCGTCGGTGCAATCTAGAAAGTCGAGATGGGCTCTTACAGTTGCTGCTACAGTCGGGGGTCCGGATCCACGCATACGACGTATCCCCACATAAATTGCACGAGGCCCTGACGGTGGCATTGTCGATTTCGTTCTTTTTGGGCGGTATCAGTGTCGGGAGTCTCTCTCTCTTTCTCTCTTTTATGCAATAAAGATGCTGTAGCCGCCGCCACTCCATCGCTGGGATATGCACCGTCCATGCGCACGACAAGACCGCTTCATTGATAAAACTGGCCTAGCAACAGCGAATTTTTCATGCGGTTGCTCGTTTCGTTGCACGTCAAAAGATCCGGCCATCGCGTCGCTATATAGAACATATATCCGATAATTCACGAAAGTCTAAAACTGAGTTGATTTTTTTTAAACGAAAGTTTAGTTAAGTTTTTAATTTTAAGAAGGTTTTTAAAGAAAACCTCTTTAAAACCCCAAGAATGCTTATCAAATCTACTGAAAAAGAAGAATAATAGTTTATATCTGTTTAATTCGTTACTTTCATTCATTTTTAAGCTCATCACTCCTAAATACTATCGGTATATTTTGAGACTTGCTATTTGCAGAAGAGATTTATGAGATCAGAAATTTATGTAGATCTGAAGTGGACTTGAAATTTTTTCTCCAAGAAAAGTCTTCTCGCTTCTTTGTCCACATTCGTCTCCGAATCAAACGACACGCGGACAACCCCGGAACACTCGTAACGGTGTCTCCACGAAAAATAAATAAAACAGAGTACGAGCGGCGGCGGGCGTGTATACAGCGATCGCAAATACGGTCCCTTTCGAGGGAGCTCTTTGCCGGGAGCCGTCCCTTGGGCCCGTTCTCGAAGTCGCTTCCTGTGTCGTGAGGATACAGCGAGAGCTGTATATTTTTCAGGAGTATCGCATTCACAGTACAGGTGGCTCAGGTCTTAAAAATGCAATAAAGGGAAGGAGGGTACGTAAGGTCAAGAGGTGGTTACGAGTGGTGGCGGGTGCCTCGAGTGCCAAACGATTCAATGTAGAGGCTCTTTTACGACTTTCTAGTTCCCTCTCTCTTTCTCCCTTTTTTTTCAACTTTTTTCTTCCTTCGGCATCCCACTTTCCTTCTCTTAGAGCTGTCCGCTTGTATTCCCTTCTTACGCGATTCTACCTATGCTACCCAGCGTTTCTGGGTCAAGTGTGAAGGAGCGTTCGACCGAAAAACGTTGATGATCGCTACTTCGACATTTTTAGATACGGTCAGTCGGAAGCGGCTTCACAAAAAGAAAGATTTTTTTAACGACTCATAACCAAAAAATGCACATATTTGAAAATCATAAAATTACAACGTTATTTATATACTATGGAAAAAATATATAAAAATATATTTTGTGTTTTGCTCTTTCTATCTTTAAATTAGACAACGACGTAGATTATCCAAAGATATGATCTAATACATCAACATTAATACCAATGAAATAGGACCGATATGTATCTAATAATTTAACTAGAAATATGCTAGAGAAATATGCCATAATCTAATAATAATATTTTTATTTTATATTATTTATTATGTTATTATATATTTATATTATGTATTATTTTATTATATATATTATTCTCTAGTTAAATTGATCAATATTAATTTTCACGTTTGTCACCACTCCTCAACACGATATTGAGGAAGCAAATAATTAAGAAAAAAAAGATATAAATGCATAATTTGAATAACGGTGAATAATTAGTGTTTCATATAGTACTGAAAACGACTGAAAGCTTTTTTTGCTTTAACCAACTCATCTCTCTCTTTAATATCATTCCGGCCCTTTCGTTTTAATCTCGCTTCTACACGTTTCTTTTCAATCGCCTCATTCCGAGGCTCCTTTCGGCAACATCTCGTCGACGGCGGCGAGAACACGCCTTTTCCGGACGCGAGAGCGCGTACACGCTGCAAACGGGTCCGGTGCACGAACTGTACTTAACTGATTTCGCGGCTGAGGCACTTTCTGTTAAAGAGACGGCTTTAGATATCGCCAGCGGCAACGGATAGCGGAAAAGATGGATAGAACGAGCTATTCTTTAGTCGCGCGCGAAGCGAGAAATCGATGTAAAAAGAGAGCAGCATGCCGCCGCATGAGCTTGCACGAAGACGAATTGTTCACCGCACCGACATGGTTTTACGATTTTACCATTAACCCGCTTTTCCGTCTTATTGGCGCGTCGTCCTCCCTGAACACTTGGCTGCCAAGTACTCGCACGAGTAGTCATTAGCAGAAGCCATTCCATCGTCTCCCCATTCCTCATTTTTTCAAACTAGAAAACTACTTTTCTCAAGTGCATTCTCATCCCAGAATCAATAGGAACGTGCTGACTGATTGCACGGTTCTTTGGCATGCTCGACAAACGCCTCGCATTTACACTTTTCTTGTCAATCGCCTTGTTTGTTAAAAAATTTTACAGACCCCTTTTTCTCCTTTTTAAATCTGTGATATCTCAATTTTGGTAACATCTCAATTTGCTGAAGCTTGTGCGACATTTTCGCATAAATTCCATATGAATTACAAAAGAGTTTCGTACAGATTGCAGTATGCAAATTATTCGCGTCACGCGACTGACAGGATCGTGGACGAGAATTCTGCGATCAGGTTTATTTAACTTTTTTCGAATCGCTTTTATCGCAATCTTTCGACTACTCAGGTACATTTTTTCAGAAGCTAATCGTGAAGATTGGACCACCAGACAGAATCGCATATACAGCCTAAAAAGGGATATCTTAATTTGTCCTGCGCTCTTGTCATTTGCATGCCGATTTTACGACACACCCTCGACTTTTTTCACGACTTTTATGCATGCGTGCGCGTGTGTATTTGTGTATCTGTGTGACGGTCTTTGCCTTCAGACTGAAATAGTCATGAGAGTCGCTCTTTCAATGACGAATGGATTTATTTTCAAGATTGTAATGTACAGAATGTCGCTATTAATTTTACGATTGAGATAAAAATTATATTAACTATATTAACTACTATTAATTATATTAAAATTATATTAAAAAATTATATTAATTATATTAATTAAGAAAAAAGTGTTTTCTAAATCTTTTTAAATAGCACAACTATTATATTTTAGATAATGCAAATCTGAATCTTTTTAAAGCAGCGTCAATTGCTTGCAATATATTTCTTGACAAAAACATAACGTTTGAAATCGGTATCTGATAACCAATACAAGAAAATATGATCACGATTACTCAACTAAGAGAGAAAAAGAGAGCAACTCAATTCAAGTGATGGAGGGAGGGAAAGAGAGAGAAAGAGAGTGAACCGTGGAAGGAAAAAAGACATGCCGAAGAAAGGATCGGGATTACTTAAGTCGTAAACGTCAAATATGCAAACATTGCATTCAGAATTATAATCCCGCCCCTGCCCGCGGCTGCATGTCGTGCCGTCGTCGCGTTTAATATTCTCGTTTCCCCTCCGGCTTTCCCGCAAAGGCTGACGCGACGATGTAATATGGTCGCGCGGAGAAACACGTGGATGGACCTTTGCTCCTGACTAATGACATTCGTATGTGCGAATTTATTCGACAAATTTATTTGCACTGCCTTCGGTTGCGTCGCCTGGTGTATTCCTGCGTTTCAATAAGATTTAACATCGTGAATACGCCTGTGGCTACACGCCTCCTCGATTAAACATGCTGATAGGCATACTGGAATCTGCTCCTGAGGTTTCGTTGAGAAATAAGAAATGACGATAATAAAGATAATTGTAAATAAAAATGTACTGATATTTTTTTAAATTGGAAACAATTTATTGAAAATGAAATGTCAAGTTTAAGGCGATAAAATCTACTTGTGATCTTGATTTTGCGAACTGCATGGTAAAACATTATGATTTTTTAATAAAATCTATCTTGAAAATAAAAATGCTATTTAAAATTTGAAATTTTTATAAAAATTTAATAAAAATAACTGCATTTTCTGATTTTTTGCGTGAATATTCTGCTTATTTAAAAATGTCACAGCTGTATCAATGCTGTTTGTGAAATCGTATGTAGTTTACAATAATTTCAACTTATCTTCGACACAATCGTATGTAGTTTGTTAACAGAATGAATTTATCACTACACATTATTAGTTTTCTTTATTTTTATTTTAAACGAATAACAATGTAAAGACTTACAAATGAGATTTTTTTACCGTTCACATCTCGATATTATAATCATAGATAGACGAACGTGAGATAAAAATTTGGAATAAGATTGTTTCTCTGGACATGCTGCCAATTTTAAAATGTGTTTTCCCATTCGTTTGTGTTTACTCGAGGGAAGGTAATCTGATCGTGGACAGACGCGATTCTACATTTCTTTGCTTCGATTTCGCGTCGCTCAGCGAACGTTATGTGCATGCAGCGCCGGAGAACACCCGGCTCGATGCAAGCAAAAACGAGCATGACGAACGAAATGTACGGCGGAATGTCGGACATTCCGGCGCAAAAATGCAAATGAACAGATTGCGCCATGAAATTGGGATGGCTCCCCGAAGCCTCGTAACACACAACGTCAGCGACCCACGATAACGGCCTTTCTCTTTCGGCCAACCCTCGTCAGATATGTAAAAATAAAGCAGGAGATATGACTTTATCCGACTTTTAATTATGGCGCTAGACGTTTTTCAGGGGATCGATAATTCAAGCGTTTTATTGAGATACGCAGTTTTCGGTAGGATCGAGAGAAAGATATTGAATATCCAGTTGAGAAAATGTTGAATCGATGATTAATAATAAGGTGTTTGCTGCGTCTAAAATAATGGTGCTGAGAATATGTTTTTCATATTTTATTTCTTCTTTAATGTTCATCTTTTGTTAATGGTCTGCACATTGTCATTGCATTAATTTCCACGCTAATTAAATCATTGTAACTTGCTTGTAACTCAGAAATAAAAAATCTCAGATGCTTTCTTTCATGAAAATTGCGATGAATGAATTGATCTTAAGTTTAAGTCCGATCTTAGACGTTTGAAGACTTAATGTAACATGCTCAAAACACCAGAGATAAAACTTCTCGAAGCGGGGAGGGGATAATTCTTGTTTTTAATATTTTACTTATTTAAAATGTTTGGTTTTTATACAATCCACCTGATGGTTCTCTCATTTTGCGGATATAAATGTCGCACGCATATTGCTTGAAAAAACGAGGGGAAAACGAAAGGACGAAAAGCGGAAAGGAGAGAAGAGACAATTCTTTTGCGGCTCGCCACTATTTCAGCCATTGTCTCGCGGGAGAAGAGGCGCCTTGCTTTCGTCGTCCGCCGGTTATTATTTTTACCTTTGATATGGATTGGTCGGTACGTTGCTATCTAACGCCGCATTTCCACTTTTTATTCGTCGAATACGTGTCGAGGCGATGCATAAAATGAAAAACGGAAGAAATAACAATTTTGCGATAAGTAGAAGGCCGATTTTCGTTTACGTGTGAAATCGTTTATTGAAAAACATCGAATAGTCACGTCATTTCAACATAGCGAGTAGTTTCACGACATATCGATCGAAAAATTCACGAAACGTCATTCTGTTCGAGTTTATGAGTGAGATGGAAAAGAATTTCCGAAAATAAGTGAGTTACACTTATTTTAGCGCCGCCGTTTCGTGCCAGAAATATCATTTTGCGGTCGCCTTTTGATTTATTGCGGACGTGTTTTCCATGTTGGAAAAAAGAGAACCTAGACGCGCCAAAGGTCTCTGTCCCTGCAGCGCGATTGAATTTTAACACCTCGTATAGAGTTATCGGGGATTTATCGGGCTTTCGCAGACGTGTAAATCAAACCGAGAATGATCGCCAGCTTTCCTCGAGTTACAAGTTTCATCGTTTCGATCTCTCGGTCGTCGATCATGCGTATCCCGACATGTCAAAACTTCTTCTCGTGTGTTTTACTGTCTCTTACCACGAAAAACCTCGTTCGATAGTTCCTCTTCCCTCCTCCTTTGACCTTTTCACGCCAGGGAGCGTAAACCTCGAAAACACGTAAATTCTATTAAAACTTTGCACCGCCTTTTCTTATCTTGTCCGATACATGCGTCACCTTATCTCCCCCTCTCGTCTGCTCGGTCACAATAGAAATTTTTTTTTTTTCTGATAGAACAGCCGAGCCTATAAATCGCGATTTGTCTTTGCGATAACGTGTCTAGTATTGCCTCGTAACGTGTACTTATCTGTTATTACATATTGGGAAACAGCGAAGGCGTTAAGTACCTGAGACTTAAGACGTCAAGTTCTTTGTCTTTCTTTAGTATCTCTTGTAAAAAGGCAATTCTATCACAATATAGATATAAAATTTGAAAGATTTTTATTTATAATTTTCTCGACGTTGGGTACATAATTTGGTTTCCTACAATTTAAAAATTATCTTATAATTATATCATTATATAACTATAACATAATCGTATTAAGTAATATGATATCATAATTATATAATGTATTATATTATTAATTTAACATGACAGAATATAAAATTATATTATATACTATAAAATTACATTGTATTAATAAATATTACATTGTATTAATAAATTAATGTATTATTGCTATTATTATACTAAACTTTGTTCCAAAAATAAAATACATTCGAGAAATGTTATTAAAAATAAAAATGTTCTCGGATAATTAAATGCGTAATGTCCACGAATTTCCACGAGTAAAACTCTTTTGTGCTTTTAATTGTATACATGCAAAACCTTATGATTTCATTAACGCACATTTTTTTCGATGCTTAGGGATGTTTAAATAAGTGAATATATTTTACGTGCAAATGAAGTTATTATGCTTGAAGGATATATTTTGAGCAAGTCCGTATATTTTTCCATCTTTTTATATGGGACTCGTATTTTATTTTAATTATGAGAATACATTTTCCTGTTTCTCTCAGAGACA
This sequence comes from Crematogaster levior, assembly GCA_901521435.1. Classification (NCBI taxonomy): domain Eukaryota; kingdom Metazoa; phylum Arthropoda; class Insecta; order Hymenoptera; family Formicidae; genus Crematogaster; species Crematogaster levior. The sequence continues at coordinate 125,064 of CABEGB010000688.1, read as the reverse complement.
TATTATACATGGAATCTGTGAAATATTAACATCTCTATATTTACAAAAAAAAATATTTGTAATGGGATAACTGTTTTTTTATCGTTTTACATACACATTTATGTACATGTAAAACGATTTAAAAAAAACAGCAATCAACGATAAAAACACACTCAAAAATGTCTCAATCATCTTGTACAATTTATCCGACGTCCAAAAACCGTACAAAATTCGACTCTTGATTTTGTTAGAGAGATTTAATCTATCGATCAACGCGCAATCAACGCGGAATATATAAATTCACGCAGCTGTATCCACGTTACATCGAACTCTCCGATGTGCGAGCACTCTTCGATGCACGGATGCCTACCTTTCCGAGTCCCTACTTCTTTCTCGTCTCTCTCCTCTCTTTGTGGCCCGTTCTCTTCTCGGCCCATGCGTTCATCCTCCGTTGCAGAGGCGGCTGCACTCGCGGCGGTCAGGTATGCCAGGCTTGCAGACAAAAAAAATAAACAGAGAAGAAATGTGGAAAGACAAAAAGAGCTGGTGGACATTGTGGAGAGAGGACGAGGAAAGGAAGAACAGAGAGGACTGGTGATGGAGGGGAGAGGTACAGAAGGGGCGAAGGATACGGCTGATGTAGCCGAAAAGAAAGAGAAAGAGAGGGAGAGGAAGAAAATAATAGGACGCAGGACGAGGTGGGTGCCAGGGGAGCGAGAAGGAAGAAATCAGCACGAGAGAGCAGCCTGACCTGGACGACCTGGCTCGATCTAAATAATCGGAGCAGATCGGCCTTCGAAATATCGTTAGCACCCGTGAACACGCTCTTGCGTGTTCATGCACGCGCTCACCAAACTGAGAGGAGCTCTTTTCATAAAACTCAAATGGACGAACGAGACGCGCGATACGATAATGCTGTAAGATATACGACTATGCTAAACGAGATTTCCCTGGCCGCTAACGAGATTAATTCGCGAACGCGTCTAATTGCGGAAAAATCCCGCGGAAAGACACCGATAATTCGATCGACAGGTGTAAAATTTGAAGCACACAATGCTTGATTAATCCTCCATACCATGTCTTTACTTTCATTCGATACAAATTGGATTACGCAATATTGCTTCTTTTCAGGCACCGTGAAATGTGTTTCTTCTTGTCAAGTTACAACTTTATGGATTATCGTTCTACTGAGATAACAGGATATATTTGAAATATTTCTTAAAAAAAGGAATTTTGTTTTGTATTATTTATGTAAGGATTTCTTTCATTTTAAAGATAAATAATATTAAGAAACATAGTTACCGAGTAGATTACATAAAAATTTATAATGTAAATAGTAAATATCAAAAATACAAATGTCTACAATAATTTATTTTACCTTTAAATATATATATTATTCCATAATTATTAGGAAATAAATTGCTAACATCCTAATTAAATAGCTGAAGGGATAGTAAACGAAGATTTACTGGTTTATGTCGGAGTATTCGTGGTCAAGCTTGTATGGAGTGACACCGAGTCTTGGATTTAATTTGCATTATGTACCAGAGAGAACGGTGTTCATTTAAAGTCGCGGGATTATCGAGAAGCTCCCGACATCGTATTAGCACACGTGCGAATGTAAAAGCATTAGCCAAATAGGAAGAGTCTCGTCAAGAATAAATCTCGTGTAGTAACGATGTAATTAGTTAATACCACCATTTATTAATACCACGTTTTTTACTGCTTGTCTTGCAAAAGAACCTGAACGTAATTTAAAACGTTACTCAATATGCAATTAAATTGAAGAATATCATCAGAATTATCTGATGTCTTAATTACGACTATTACGATTCTAAAATGGCAGCTATTATATATTATATTATTGTATTAGTATGTCGTAGATATTTGAGACGATAATTTTATCTAATTGTGCATATGTAACGGCAAATCGTGTCGGAGTAACAAAATCATCAAATTTGATTTTAAAGCAGTGATTATTTAGCTGATCTTTTTATGAACGAGTTACACGTTCCCACTTTTAATCGTAAAATCCTTTTAGCTCCGCTGTCATGTACATTTTACATTTCGCGGGACGGCTTTATCGAAAGTAAAAATTGAATCTCGGTAATCATATTACTCCGAGCTCTCTCACGCTTTCATTACGCCACCATATATCCATCGTTGTATTTAACGCTATGATTTCATTGTGAGCGAGAACACTTTCGGTGAAGAAAGAAAATTCAGCTCCTTTGAAAGTGCATTAACTAATACAAGAAGATTATAAAGTATAAGATCAGATAATAAGATTTTATTAAAACACTTGTTAACTGATCTCCAATCATATTTTAAACATCTTTAGTAATCATATTATACATTAATATGTTAGACGTTAGAATATAACTTAACTTGGATAGTAAAATATGTGGCAGGAGCCATACCAAAATTACTGCACTGATCTCGTGGATCACATCTGACAAGATGTTATGACTAAGAAAAAGAAGTAAAATATAGACGTAGTAATGTCAAGTGATGTCAAGATTAAAAAGCCAGAAATATTTTTTCATTCGTGTGTAGCTTTATGTTTAAAGAGGTCAATAATGAATCAACCCATTAATTTACGCATGATGCAAACGCGTACGCGGAAAAGCCACGTTCCCGCTTGCAGGAAAACCGCATCCCTAGGATTTCGAGTATCCGCAGGACAAAATCTGCGGTTCTCCAGAGAGTTCTGGTGTCCCATTGCGTTTAGCCTCAAATTAAACTCCCACCCAGCCTGACATTTGCATTTCCGACATATAAATCCGAGCGCTGCAACGTTTGGTTGGAACGTGCGATATAATACGTCCCGTCGCGAGCAAATTCACGAGATGCTTCTTCTATTACTACGCGTGCGGAAAAATTGCGGAAGAACGTTATGCATCGGCGATTTGTGCAACTGCGTAATGGAATTCACGTGAGTGGAATCACGTCTCGAATCGAAAAAGTTACGCGCGAATGTGAATTCTGCGGAGAGCTTGCGGAACTCTAGTAAGAAGCTTGAAGATTGAATCTCTATAAGATAAAGAAACCTGCTACTTTACTCCGCATTCGCCGACGTGTTACAAGACGCACGCGGATTCCTACGCGTCATTGTGCAAGCAAAGTTTCCGACGTCCAAAATATGAATTTTTCATAGTGACGCGTGATTCTTATTTTCTCAAGGTTTTGGTCTAAATGAAAAATTCATATTACGGACATTACGAACTTCACGCGTCCTTATGCGCATCGTGAAAATCCTTATTCGTCGACGTTGGCGTGTCTCTAAGTACAACAACGGCCGCGTAATCCCAAGTTTTCGAAGTCCCCGCTGCAGAAAACACTTGTTTTGGAGATTAATGGCCGTATTTCAATTTGTCACGCAAAATGATAATTGACATTAAACATAATTCGCGCGGCCAATTATCCTGGCCAATTATTCTCGAATATTTCAGCTTTTCATCTTCGAAACTTTAATTTTATGGTGAATTTACGAGTCTGTCCATCGTACACACTTTTCTGTTTTCCGCGTGCGAAATTATCGTCGAGTCGTCGACAAACAAAACAGGGGCGAGGGGAGGGGGGGGGATCTCCGTTAAATAAGGCAGGGAAAATACCGACGAAGGGACGATTATCGCCGGCTCGACGGCCGCGTTGATACCTCTGTCGATTCGTGAAATCGTGTCCGGTGCATCGATGCACTCGCGAGTCGGGCGAGTAGTTTAGTTACGGGGGGGGGAGTTGAAACAGACGGATGGGAAGGGCTTATGTCCGCGCTGATGGGTCGACTGGCACGGCTACTCGATTGGAAATCGCGGGGTCGATTATACGAGTCCGCGGGTTTGTTTTGCGCTGCGGTGTGTCGCTGACGCTCTCCGCTACGTATAAGGATGTTTTATTAAAGCGACGTGATTCATGGCGTAGATTATGATGGATGGTCCGCGAGAGAGAAAAGAGAGACGAGTTTAAAAAGAATCGTTTTGTCGGCGAAAATTACCATTTGTTCGCCGGTATTACACGGAATAATCTGACGATGATGTTGCGTAGAAACTTTTACTATAACGCTTGTCGAGATAAATGAAGTGAATTTTAATGAAACTGAAAAAATTTGACAGGCTTTTGAAAGTTTAATAATATCCTGAATTTTTCAAACAAATTAATTTCTCGCCCACCCGGAATGCCGCAAGTTCTTTATAAATTACTCAAAACATACAGAGGATAATTTCTGTAATTTCGGCAACGTCGACGAGCGACATTTTAGCACGCTAATTTTCTTAATGCACCATCGGACGTTTAAACAAATGCAATTCTCCCCCGAGCGCTGGCGTCAAACTCGCTCGTTGAATTCGTTTAATTGGAGGCGTGCGTGCCGCGATCCGCTCGTCGGCGTCGGGGCACGACACACGATTCCTTTGTTTCCAGTATAACGCGCATGTACAGAGAGCGAGAAATCAGGAAGTCCCTCGCTCGCCCCGCGTTCTAAGAGAAGATAAGATCGTCGGCCCGGCCCCGTTTCGTATGCACGCGCGTAGGGGTAATACATCCGTCGTACGCGCGAGGGCGAGAAAGTGAGTCCGCGCGCATTTAGCATAATGCAGTCGGTCCAACGGCGCCGACGAGAGCATTTAGACGCCGCGGTTAACGCCCATCGAGTTCGCAAATGTTCGCATATCACACGCGCCGTATGATGGTACCCATGATGGTAACATGAAACAAAAAATCTATAGATAAGAAAAATTGTAGAAAAAAATTGCAAATATTCTCACACATTCGACGTTTGATAATGTGTCTTTGTGTTTATTCTTTAACCCTTTGCACTCCTATGTCGAGTGTGACTCGACATCAGTTTTTATCTCAGGAGCTCCTTTGTCGAATCTTACTCGACATTTTTTCAAAAAAAAAAAAAAAATAAAACTGACATTTAATTGAATTTGTTTCTTCCTTTATTTATTTAAATTGCCCTATTTTTAGTTGAAGTAAATTTCAAATAAAATACTTAAAAGCGTTGGGAACTGCTGGTAACAAAATTGAAATATAATTCGGAGTGCAAAGGGTTAATTTAAGGGACAGGGTTTTCTGCTTTTGTCGGGATTGACTGGAAAGTCAAGTTAACCACATGGATATTATATCGGACGTTTCGGTGCACTCGGCAAACGGGTGCTTATCGCGAAATTCCCTCGTGAGATTCTCTCCTCGCGCGTTATTCACCTCTTCGAATTTGAGATACGCACGAATTATCCAGACCGCTCTCTTATCGGCGAGTCGCAGCCCGATCCCCGAACGCGACGGAATCGCAAGGGGTGGCTGACCCCCTTCAGCGAATCAGCTGTTCGAGCCGTCGTTACATCGCGACCGGCGAGCCGCGGCGGGGGAATGGAAAGAGGGCCCACCACCTCAGGCGGCAAATCTCAAAGCATACCACAGGGAGCGACAGAGGGAACGAGCCGAGAGCAGGGCGGACAAGAGAGAGAGGCGAGATACACTCGAGAGAAAGGGATGCGTAGCCGGAGGGAACCTGAAAGAGGTGGGCACGAGAGAGGAAGGGACTACGAAGGAGGGGAAAGCGGACGCGTGGGAGAGTTCGGCTCCGTCGGGGTGGTGCTCAACCTGACACAGGTGAGCGGAAGTCGTGGGCTCTGGCATGGCTATCTTCGAGCTCCATGGACTCCATTAGCGATCGTGGGAAATTCGATATCCTCGCGATGCTTCATCGTTTGCCGATGTTGATTTTGGAACACGCCGGCGATGGATTCCGTAGATTTCTCTCTCCTTTTTTTGCCTTTTTGTTTTTTTTTTGATTGTACGATATGCGCATTTTTTTCGTTCGGCGAGAAATGGAACGAAACGATTTCGAGAGAGGCTTGTGTTCGAGTTTCATTTGAGGATCGTCGGATGATCGATGTGTGGGATAAAGTTTCGCCAAGATGACAGTCGTGACTTGATAGATCGTGGTGGATCGGTTATACATGTTGATCTATTAATGCGTAGCAGTACGACGATAATATGATAATTAATGCATAATGTAGCGTGTCGAATGGCGTGTTATTAAAAAGAATATGATGTACCATTCCATTTTCGATTTGTGAGCATGGAATATAAATGAATACGCAAGTGGACACGTGATAAATTATCAGCCGAATTGCTAAATGGAAGTTTCGGCTAATATTTGGTTACATTCCATCCAATATTCTGTTTCTAAATCATATATACAGGGTGTCAATCCCATTTTAATGTCCCACCCCAAATAATCGAAAAAAATGTTGCCACACACCAAGTATGTACTTTGCAACATTTTTTTTTCCCAAATTAACCATGTATTTTCTTACACTAATTAATTGATTTTATTATTCTGTGCAAAAAATATCAAGATAAGATTATCGAAAACTGAATGTTCCTCAAGATATTTTGTGTTTTATGTCAAAATACTGTATCTTTCAAACCTTGTAACTCTAAAAGTACTTTATGAAAAAAAACTTTATGAAAAAATATTTTATTATAATGTTTTGAAAAACTCTTGAGATAAACTACAAGAATATATAATGAAAAGTAGGTAGTTCCATTTAAGAAATTGAAGGTGACCTTTACTGGACTTTCAAGCAACTATTCAAGATCAAACTAATGGCCACCATCTTATGTCCCTCTCGAAACCATACAACTTTTGTCTGAAACTTTTTTTCTACAATCAAAAATAAAAAAGTTATTTGGGGTGAGACATTAAAATGGGACACTCTGTATATGTACATACAAATTTTACACCAACATATTTTAGTGTACTTTTTGATACAAGTATTTTTATTCATTGATATTCATTAAATCACGATTTATAATCGTAAAATTATTTAATTATTTAACATGAAATATCACACTGTACGAGAATTGGAGATTCTAAAGAGAGATTTTTGAAGGTTTTATTTTTCCATTTTGTTGACAAAAAAGAGAATGCGATAAATATACACACGGAATAAAATCGTTCCGTTTGTCCCCTTTCGGCAAAAATTCAGAGTTCCGCCGGTCTCATCGTTTCACTTTTTCCTAGCAGCTCGTTTATTCTCCCTCGTGCGTTCTCCGTTCCTCCTTTCCTTAATTTCCGTCGAAATTTCGCAGGCGAAACGCCTCGGACGAGAACCACGCACGGCGACTTTCGACCTCGACGAAATTGCCGCGCGAGCTCGTTTCGCGGCAAAGGCTGCCGCGGTAGTCTTGAGACTGTTCGCCGCCGAAATTGAATCAGGGGACAACGGTATTTTTTTTGTCGTGTGATTTACGACGTCGTCAATGGCGATGACGGCGACGGCGATGACGCCTGACGCTCCGTGGGTTATCGCAGATTATTGCGCACTGCCAGCGGATTGTGCACCGCTATTATCTTATTGATTACGACACCAGATTCCGAAGTCTCGAGCGCGCGGTCCAATTAGAAGACATTCGACGTGTTGTATCGATGGAATAATTACGTATCCGTTACACAAAAATACAGGTCGAACCGACCGGCTCGACATCATCGATGATCTAAGCAGTTACATAAATGTTTGTGGAAATGTGTTACGTAATTCTGGGTGTCAATTAGCACGGATAAAAAGAAATTCCGAATTTGCTTCTCCGAATTTCTTGTTAAACACAGGTTTTTAAATGAAAAGAACATCCTTTTCTCTTCCACATTAACTTCTTTTAAAAATCCTTGCTGATATATTAAATATATTATTAACAGAAAGAACGATGGAATTAGACAGAGAAATTGATGGAATTATACATTTAAAGATAAGAGATGAAATTTACGAAAAAAAATTTTAAATTTTTTGTGTCTAGTTGCTTGCTGGGAACGTTAAATTGAACGTGAAATTACAAATGTGATTTAAAAATTTAATATTGTGTAAAAAATAAATATCGTAGCGTTTAAAAAAAAGATGACAAATAGGTTGCTCGGTGACGTGTGATTGACGTGTAATTTATGGTATTCATGACGAATTTTTGAAAGTTTTGATTTGGGCAGACGAAAAATTCAGTTTTGTGCCAATTTTCGTTTGAATCGTTCGTTATCGCAAGGCAAAATGAGGAATCGCGATTGCTGGGCGTTACTGGGTTTTGTGGTGCAAAGAGCCTGCACAAATAAATAATTCGACGGGAGGAGAAACGACGGACGTGTAAAGCATAGAATTACGGAAGTAGTACGAGTTAGCCCGAAGGGTTATTGTACTAACGACAGCTTAATCAATGAGCTGTCGAACGCGGTCGCGCGTTTAGTTCAACAAGCAAGTAGAACACGCGATTCTTCTCGAAACGTCAAACGACAGCAAACTAGTCCGGTGGCAGCTGATTGAAAGTGTAAACAGAATTATGCGTAATGCGGATGAAATGCTAATGTAGAAAGCTGATGGACTCTCTCTTTATCCCTTCTGTTATTTCTGTCCAACATTAAAATCACATTTTAATTCCTTATTCTGTCACAGTTACGAAATCAAGTTCTATCGATAAAAGTTTCATTTGATTAAATTCTATCAATTGGAATTTTAATTGATAGAATTTAATCAAAACATAACTTTCATTACATACGCGATGAAGATACGTCGTTAAAGTTAATAGATATAGAAATAATAATTAAGATTTTTTTAACATGTGGATTAAAGGGTCGTCGTTGTAAGGCAATGCGGTCTTTTTGTCAATCATATTCGAGTCGTTGCGAATAATCCTGCGAGATTTTTAAAGTCGAGGGGTAGAGAAATATCACGGTGAGATTTGTCATGGCGAAAAGCGAGAAAAGCGAACTTCGGACGGATCGTCGACCGACTGTTGGCATTCACTCGAGGAAGAAGAAGAAGCACAGGAAGAAAGTACGAAGGGGGTGACGCGAAGGGAAGGGGAAGCAAAAAGGAGAATCTGGCGTGAACCGCTGGCCAAACGGCGCCAGTCGACAATCTTTTTTTCTTACATTTCGTAGCAACGTCGGCTTCCTCTCCTTTTCCCTCTCCCTCCCCTCCTCTCTCTTTTTCTTCTCTCGATTATGCTCGACTTCTTTACTTAGTTTCTCATTGCATTCCGTCGCATTGTCTTAAGTTGTTCAGTTTAAATTCTGTTCATCGAGCACCGCAGATTGCGACACTTGAGAAATGCGACAGATTATTTTGCAAAACAAGAAATGTTAATTATTAGAAAAAAAATTATATAGAATACATATATGTATATAGTTCACGAGACGGATTATTCTACTTGTTGTTAAAATGCAACCGAAGAAATAAATATGCTTTTTTTAAGCTTTCTGATATAGGCAGATAAAGTCTCTTTAACTTTATTTTTGCTTTAAAAAAATATCGTAATATAAAGTATATAATTTATGTAATATAAAGTATATAATTATTTGTGTAAAAAATATCAATTAACTCTCTTCTCAGCTTACGTCTCATTTACTTCATTTTATTTAAGAAGATGTAGAAATCTGTAAAGAAATATGTTATATCCTACGTCTGTCATCAGACTGGATAACGAGATGTAGATAATATACATTCGAGATACCTCTTCTGCGAGATCTGAAAACCACCGTAATAAAATCGTAACGATGGAATGAAAACACTCAGTGTATCAGTGTCGATAATGTTCGATGCTCGACGCATAAATGTGTTATTTAACTTATTTGCTTTGCAAAGTGCCTGTCCTTCCGAAGGAAAAACGGAGACGGAGAGAGAATTGTACCAAAGTGAGAACTGAGTGCGGTTGCGAATCAGGTTTTCCTTGCGATCGAAGATTACCGGATGTGGGAACGCCTATAAAGATAAGATACGAAAGTCTTCCATATAATCTCCTGGCATATTCGATCGTTTAGTTCTCGTTACCGATTTCTATCGTCATTTTCTAAAATGCGAGAGATTAGATTTCGAAATTTGCATAGTACAAAGACTTTGCTCCAAAAACTTACAAAATACAATTTTTTTATATTGTATTACTGATTATTAAAATTTAAATTTATTGATCTGAAATCTTTCTTCTTCGCTCATAATCTACAAATCTCTTACGGTTGCTTTCACAAGTCCCCATCAGTTAAGTCAACCAAAAGAAGTCCAGTACATTTGAATTTCTTAATGAAGCCGTATCACGCTCCGATCAATTAATCGTGATTTATCACTCATCTACCGTCGCCATACGGGAAAGTTTATCTCTTTCATAATAATCCTCTCTGCTCCCGCTCGCGGTAAGATTAATCCAATCCGATCGTGATACAAATTTATGCAAGGTATCATCGCGAAACTCTCCGCGTTTCACTCACATTGATGTGCGCGCGCGCGCACACACACACAGGCACACAAGCGAGGTCCGGTCGGGCTCAGGTTTCAATTGCTCATTAGTGAAGACGTTAGAACGAAATACGTAAGACTACTATACGACGGTTTCGTGATCCAGAAGTTGGAACAGGTTTGGCGCCCGTGCGCGCCAGGGTTTCTCAACCACAGCCGTTTTTCTTAGCATGCATTTGAGAAACGATCGGTCGAATGTGTAATTGCAAAATGCTCTAAGACGAGCACGGGTGAATAAAGAACGGAGAAAACGTGTACAATATATTAGTTCTCGTGAAGGACAGCGGCTGACGTCGTTACTGGCTAATTGGTCGCAAATTAATTCTATATTAAGGTGTATCTCATTGGAGAGAAAGAAAAAGAGAAAAAGGCTGTAAGCTGTGAGAATCTGCTGCGGCCATAAATCAATCGGATACTTTTCACGACGAGTATTCGCATAATTTTACACGTCGCAGTTTTATTTTGTGAGGCTTACATAGTATTAAAAATTGCGCAGAGTCTTCGGTGGTCTTCGATTATGGAATCAGGAATGCAGCGCCCGAAGTGTACTTTAATTACGTGTAGTGTTTACCTTCGCAAATTACGAGGAGGATTACGAATTAATTGGCAATTACCAATAGCAAACAGCGCGACTATTACGCCGCGCGTGATGTACGTGTTAATATCCAGACGCAGAAGTGGATGCGTCGCTTATAATGCATCGCCGTGATAAACAATTAATTGGAGCAAATTGCGTTTGCGTAAATTACATAACTGGCTCCGCTATTTGATCAGCGTAATGGAATAAAGGAAACAACCCGCAGCGCCGTGTGCTTCTGTAACTTTCATACCAACAATATCATAACTATATAACATGTTGTTGATTTTCCACGTGAAAGTTGTAAAATAAAACTCCGTATAGCGAAACTATTTACCACCGAAAGTTACATTTTCTCATGCGCATTCATTTTACATATTGTATTACACGTGTATCTCTTCAAGTCGCGCGCGTTTGTACGAATATACATTTATTAATTTTAATTCTGTCATTTTTTCTCCCTAAAGAATTTCACGCGCGTTAATTAAGCCGCGATTGTTAATTAAGCTCATTCAAGATCCCGGATTACTCGCGACGATTGAAGCGAACCAGTTGTAGCACACTCGCGGCCTGTCGAATCGTTCGCTGCGCGACGCGCAGTCACTAAAATTACATGCGCCCCAAAGTCAATTAAATTCACCGTAAGCGCAAAATGATACATAATTTATTTCTTCCATTGTTGCAGGTGAGTACCGAGGCGAGATCCAAATCCAAACCACCGCCGCCACCGCCACCGCCTGCGGCTGACACGCGATTACACCTCCCCCTTTTCCTCTGAAACTCGTCGAGTGAGTAATACAAAGCGGTCCTAGAAACGCCACGTGCAAATAGCGACGTTCTACATCTACGTCCACGAGTAATCTACGTGGACTATCTCCTTTCGCGTAATTCACGCTGACAGGGCATAATCTGTACGGATAACGCTCGCGCGTTTTTCCCCTCCTTTTTCTCGTTTCCGGGCTGGACTTGGTAAGAAGAAAATAAATTCGATTCGCGACTCTAATTTCCTTGACCTTACGATCGATAGAATATTTTTATGCGCGAGCTATCGGATTGTAACCTGCTGTCACTGTTATTATATTATTGTTTTTTTTTTTTTTTTTTTACAATTCAGAAGACAGTAATTTTTATTCAATGACGTTCTCAATTTATGGCTATTTTCTGTGCAAGATCAAATTGAATCAACAAGATACTGAGTGACACCTTGTCCATTCTTCATATAATTTCAGTTTTTTATCATAACGTAATATTATATCATTGAGGAAAACAAAAGTTATTATTATGACTAAATACATTTAGTTGACAATGTTTCTTTAGTTCAAATATACGTTTTTAAGTTAAACATATGCTAATTTACCGAAACACATATTTTTTAAATTAACAAATATTTACTTGACAAGTCCATAACCGCTGCATATAATTGAATCAAGAAATTTTTTTTATTTAACACTTCTCCTCAGATAGGAAGTATAATATAATAATATAGTATAATGGAATATATATAATATAATATCTTTCATTGCGAAAATACGAAAACGTTTATTAATCAATTTAATTACATCTGCACCTGTGTGAGCGGAAGAAAGTATATAATATGTACATGTCATACACATAAACGTCGCGTAAATAATTTACAGGCGAACCGGGTGGCTGTAATTTTGCAGTTCACGAAGACATAAAACTCTCTCTTTCGAAGAAAAAAAATTGCTGGGGAAATTCTATAAATCTTTGGGATAAATCACCAGCCGCGCAGTTATTTTCAGGAAATTCGGGAAAACGAACGAGAATATACGGCGATGTATACGTATAGTTTACGACATACATATAGTGTATGACTCTCTTATTTCTTTCTTTTGCGGGAAAGAAAAGATTATAGTCACTCAATTGCGAAACTCTTTGATCGCGATGAAGACATAACACGACACGAACGACATGACGCGCCGTTTACCAGTTTGATCTAATCAATATTAATAAGCCTGCTTTAATCGGTAGAACGTATGCGCGATTATTATCACATTCCGAATGGCATTATAATTTACGTAATAAAGTATCGACTTAATGCATACTAATCATCTAGACGCACTATTATATCCTAACTTGCGTGACGCGTCTAAGTTCACGATCTCGGGAATTTCAAAACGCAAGAAAGTCACCGAAGCGGTCGAAGATATACGAAAATATCGGGAATATCTCGGAGAAACCGCATAATTTTTTTAAACAAATTTTCATCCGAGTGAAGGTCCCAACGATGAAACATTGATAATATATTTGTATTATTAATATTTAATATTTTTAAAAGAGCTTTCGAAATTTTGTTAAAAGATATGTCAGTTTAAAATATTATTTAATTAAAAATACAATCATTAAGTTTGTATTATTCGATAATTAGCATGATTCGTTTTCAATTCAATAACTGATGCAACTCGGCATTATTTAAGATTTTATTAAAACTTTAATTAATATTTATTGATTATTTTATTTCCTAGTTTCGAGCGCTGACGAACGATAGTTTTATATAAATGTTAGTTTTGTTAGTAATTATATTAATAAAAATTTATTAATGAGAATGTAAAAGTGATCGTATTTTCTTGCTAGTTTAGTCATTGGGACATTTATTTTACGTACTCATGATTATGGAGTTTTAGATTGTAATAAAAATTAATTACGATACAAATCTTAAAAACATAATAAAATAACAGTACTCAAAAATATAATAAAGTAATAGTACTCAAAATGTAAATATTCATTTCCAGAACAACTGTTTTGATTTTGAAAACCGGCAATCTCGTACTGGCTTTAATAGCATTGTGACTCGAAACACAGCGATAGTTTTTATTGCTTTTCCGACACTATGACGTTGAATTATTACGACGATCGTAGGTGAATTATTTGACGTGGTCATTTATTGACATTATTCACACGCTGTTTTTTGTTTTCACGTTTGCTAAAATGAAGAACAGTATCGTGAAAAATGGAAATGTACATTTCACATTTTTACGTTACGTCGGATTGAATTGCTTGTTGTTTTTGTTTCTTTTCTGGAAATTTTGGAATAACAATGTTTCTTTCTTTAAAAAAAAACTTCGAAAAAATAATGTAAAATCTCGTTAAAGATTTATAATCACTATATCTATTTTTGTTAGATCGCTTTGGGAAAACGTGAAATGTAAATGAAACAGTAAGATGTATTTTGCAAGATCATAAAAAACGTATTTGCATATCAATAAATAATTAACGCTCTTTCAAGGTGGGAATAGATTACGATGCTAAAGTGATATCATATACGTAATATACCTCGTTTAGCTCAATAGCTTAATAACAATTTTATGGTATCCTTCTCGCTTCTCCGATAACTAAAATGATAAATGTAATGTTGAGTCAACATCGTAACTCTTGAGCCACATAGAAAAAAGTATATATGGTAAATATTAACGATATGTAAATGTAAAATAAAAAAAAATATTTGCATCATCTCTCCGTATAATTCTTTAAAATATTAGGGACGCAGTCTATAATACGCAGTCTATATTACGCAATCTATAATATTGTTATATAAGAAATATATTATTACGTCAATATTTATTCTACAATCAAGCTATAGATAGTAAAGTGAAAAAAATCTTAAATTTTAAATTTTGCGAAATCAGCAGAGCAGAACAGGACCATTTCTGCATTTTTCTCACATGCAACATCAGGAAATCGAACTTTATTTCTCAAATTTTTAAATTCGAGTTTTACGAAACTTATTCTACAGACTTAGTCTCTACGGCACACACGAATCGCACCCGTAATTATCGGCAAACATCCCGTATGCGTGTCCTTCGGGTGTTCTCGGCTTTCCTTTTTCCGAGGAACTGGAAAGTCGACGCACATGTGTCTGTTCATACTGCTCCTCGCTTTATAATAATCGAGTGGCGCGCGCTATGTGCGATGTAAGGTAATTTCAGCCGCGGCGATGCGTGCACGCACATACGTCCGATATCCGACACGCTAACGACCGGGGCAATTACGACGGGTTAAAAGTTAATTGCATCCCGCGGAGAGAAAGGAAGAACGGGAGGACAGAGTGACTGGGGAGCGGTTGGAGAAAGTTCTCAATTGTCTCAAAATCATCAGACTCTTATCTACCGTGATCGGCACGTAAGGATTCAGAAATATTTTTGTGGAAGGATGATGGTCAGTTACAATACACGATTATTATTAAACTTCTATTGGATTAAGATACGTCTACAGAAAAAATCCAAGGGGGAGGACAAACTTCATGACCCTCAAACGATAAATCTTAGGAAACTAAGTGTAATGATACATATGTAAAATAACAATGTTTAAAAATGTGATTGTATTGCTTTTAAAAACTCTTCAAGTTTGCCTTGAGTTTAAGACGCGACTATGAATTCGGTTCTCAAAACAACACGCACAAGTATTTCTTATATCGGAAGGAAAATATTTGTGATGAATACAGTTTTTCATATTTGTTTCTTTTTCTTTTCGTTTTTCCATTTTCTTTTCCTTTTTTGTTTATGATGTAGAATTTTAACATTGAAATTTCTTAATTTCAAAGAATATTCTAAACAAGTATTTTCAGAGAGAGTACTGTGAAACAATCGATTCTGATATTCGAAAGTAAAGCAACCTGTAAACTTTTGCTGGAAAGCGCAATGATTTATACTATATGCTCATAGTTACGTAGTCATAATAACTCAATATACTGAATTATCGAGACTAGTTTTAGAGTATTTCGATCGATATCTGTTGGAAAATATTGCTATTTCGAATGTGTCTGTTGAAAAATTGCTATAATATGCTGCGCTTAAGCAATCTTACATACATGATTAACTATAATTGGCTCGTTTACTTTCTTCCTTCATTTCTATCGAGCATTAACGTCGCGGTTGACAACGTCGCGTTATTCATTCCGTGTAAATATACAATTTAGCTGCCAGCGAATGGTCGTGCTGCAAACAATATGTATATTTAATGCGGATGGATGTCTAAAGAGATTACACGCTGATTAAGCAATCTGAATCTCAATCGCGCTGTCGGAATTTTAAACAGCATTACGAATCTCGTGGTAGCTTCTTTATGTCGGGACACTCGTTTATTCAATTACGACATTGACACGCCGGCAGTCGACTTTGAAGCTACTTTATTGCGTGTCGCAATTTTAATTTGAAGATTCAAGTATCGCGGTTTAACAATACACAGAGTACGATGACGTCGCGGAATATACAAATGTAGAAAATAAACCTTTTTTGGCCGGCGATGTTACTCCAGAGGATTGACGGTCAGCCGTTACACCTGTGAGTTTCATTAAAGGGCACCGTTAGTGCCGATCGGCTGGCACGAAGGGCTCATTGAGATACACTTTGAAAACCCCGAAAGCCACAAAAGACAGTCCCTTCAGAGTGCCGCTTCAAATTGTTGAGCCAGCTGTTACGCCGCGTCCTTCTACACTTCCCTTTTTCCTTCTCTCCTTTGCCTCGAGCTTCTATCCAAACGATCGTCTCTATGTACTTAAAGGCTAGGTGCATTCCTGCCACCTGCTGTACCGAAATTAAAAAATTCCGTCAGCTGCATCCGACATTGTTGCTTGAAACCCGCGAAGTCTGGCGATTACTCGGCGACAAATCTCGCTTTCTTAACTCTCGTCTTCTTAAATCTGCGAATGAACTGAGGATGAAATTTCAATATCAGTTGTTAATTATTCTCAAACTTTAAACTCGAGATCCGAGTTGATCCCCGAGTCAAACAATGCCGTGACATGTTCGCGGTTGCGGCTGCGGCTACGGGACACGCGTAGATGCCACCGGCGAGATACACGAGACGACACGCGTTCTCGTGTGTCCGTGAATCCAACGATGGTGTTCTCGGTGCGACACGGAACGGCGCATCTCGCGTGGTGCACGGTAGGAGCACGTCCATGTGCCGTCGGCGCCTTTGATGCGGCTGCACACGGCGTGCGCGTGTGCGTTGTCCGGCAGCGGATGAAAGTGGCGCTGCCGAAGAATGCACCTTGCGTTCTCCTTCTGCCCGAGGAAGGCGGTCTTTCCTCTCTCTGCAGGCGAGCCCTCTCGAGTGTTCCGCAGCGTGAAATCTGCCCAATCGAGGAATACAGAAATGCTTCATCTGCGTAGCACGGAAATATTCCGTCTCGAAATTACTTGGCTCGATTTAATAATTGGAAATCCAAATATTAAACAAAAAGACACGGATAAAAAAGCCGATGTGTAATGAACGAGGCAATAATTGGATGACGTGAAAAATAAACAAAGATTACAAATAATAAGAAAAGTGAACCGTTTTGATTTCACGCGGTATTTTTATCAGCACGTCGAAAAAATACTGGAATTGAGATAATTTAAATATACATGTTATACATAAAATAGAAATTATTTCATTATCAATTCGATAGCATAATTACAAAAGAACAATCCGTAGGCTCAGGAACAGTCAGGAATACAACTATAATAATCATAATCCGCGATTGTCTTACAAATAAAAATCATTGTGATCAAAATATAATTAAATAAATATAGAGATATTTAATTATGTATAGTTAAATTAAATGTTCTTTTTGCATGCTGATAAAGACTTAGTGAAGTCGAAACGTTCTTGTTGTTTTTATCTATAATAAATTCGTTATTTTTAAGTTATAATTTTAACGTCTTCTAATTGTTAACTTATTTTTTATATATTTGACCTATTTACCTTTTTTGTTAAAATATAGAGATTTATTGCTCATTGGATGGCGAGAATATATTGGTCCAGGTCTATCTTGAGATCAAATAGAGAACGTCAAATTAAAAATTCAATAGAGATGTTGGATATGATAGAAAAGAATTTTTATACATAGAAAAAGTTAAAAATTGAAAGTGTGGTTGACAGTAATTACGCAACGAAAAAACTGTATGTTAAAAACTTTATCTCTTGACGGTCGAATATTAACTCGAATCTTAAATTCACGCTTTGAAAAGAGATTTTGTGTGAAAACGTATGTTTCTTTTCAAAGAAATCAGGAGCTCTGTGATATCGATGGAATTGTTAACGACTGTGCAGAGTATTTCTGCAAGTTCTCGGACTAATTTTATACCGTGCGTCTATGCCGGATGTGTTCCCTCGCATGGGTGCCTTCTCGTTTTTCTTAAAACCGGAACTCCCCCTTTACCTTACCATTAAATTTCATTCGGCACCGCCGACTTCGACTGCTGCACGCGAAGTTGATGTCAAGTTGATAATATAAAAATGTATGAATAACGTCTCAAGGTTTAATGCAGTAAGTTACGGTCTTAAAAACGCGCACGTTATTATTAGAATAATATGTATGTCATGCGACCATTGTTACAATGTTCCTCCT
This sequence comes from Crematogaster levior, assembly GCA_901521435.1. NCBI lineage: Eukaryota > Metazoa > Arthropoda > Insecta > Hymenoptera > Formicidae > Crematogaster > Crematogaster levior. The sequence goes on along the minus strand of CABEGB010000688.1, from coordinate 106,874 downwards.
TGCGAAAGCTGGAAGGAAATTGTACAGTCAATTGCTAACTTTATATTCTTCACTGGACAACCGTTAATTAAGAGAATACTGCTAGGAAAACTACGCCATGAATTTTCAAAATGAAATTCTCGTTACGCTCGCGAGATTTGCGTTCGTTCAAAAATATGACGTTTATTAGTTTTCTAACATCTCTGAGAGTACGTTTCCGCGGTAATTCAATTTACGAACGCAGTTCCAAACTGCACTTTTGTAAAAACGCCGCGTATATCGCGCCGACCGCGAGCAATGGAAAAAGTGACGTTGACGAAGAACACACCTCACCGGGAGGTAGTCTTCTCGGGGCGGCATTTTTCAAGGCGCCGCGACGCGGTCGCCGTCGGCAGAAAGCCATCCCTCTTCGAAAGTCGAGCGTGCCCACCTGCGGAAATCCCTTCGGCGGGCGAAACGCGAGCGAAAATTGGCTTCCGTTCGCCGAATGTCGTTTCCCGGCGCGACGCGCCTCGCCTCTTCGTGATCGCGCCTCAACGCGGTCGCGTTTTCGTTCCCTAACAAAGTGCATCGGCTGGGATGCAATCTCGTGCAATTTCGTCCGTCGACATTCGTAACGGCGAATATCGCATGCTTCTTTCTGCCGTTCCTTTCCTTCGAATTCATCGGCGAGGAATTCGAAATTCTCGTCGAAAAACCTGCCTCCGGGTACTTTGCGAAGAGAGATTCGGCACTTTTCAAGGAGTCGCTTTTAGCAGATCGAAACGAGCATGTACAGCGCACAGAAATAAATCGGTAAATTGAAGGTAGAGCGAAGTAACATCGTACCTCGTAAATAGAATTTTTCAAATTATTTTTTGATTGTCGATAAATCGATTTTTTTCCAAATTATTTGCGATCATTTGCCTTGCATTCATATTTTTAAAATTACAAGTTACACACATGTATATCTTGGAAGAGAAAAACGGGTGAAAAGTATTGAAAGAATTTTTGTATGCAAAAATTTTTCTCGTCCAGTTTTCTTTTATCACACTTGCATATACTCTTCGTCCAGTCTCTCCCGTGAATTCCATCGAAAATTCATCCTCGATTTCTTCCGCTTCTTTGTGCGTCGTACATTTGCGCAGCTGCAACATAGCCGGCAGGTGATAGGAACATATGCTGCATGGACCACGCATGGGCAACGCATTCCTTCTACTTGACGGAGGCAAAACTCGCTCCGTTGAAGACGTTCGCTTGGCCGAGCACGAGTTTTAAGAACTCGGACAACAGTGCTCGGCTGAAACGGTTAACCCTTTCTTTAGCGCGCTGTCTAGAAAAAGCAATTGTTGAACTCGCGCGGTCCGTTAAGGAGATAAAGTACACGCATGAAAGCGGCACAAGAATTTTCCGTTGAATCACGTTATTCGTAATACATCTTCGATATTGATATCCCGGGATAATTTCTCTTCTGCGAGTTACCTAACGGGGAGAGTTAATGATTTGCTTTATCTCTCGATACAGGAAACAGGAGATAAACGTAGAGCTGCTTTTGATGCGTGTGTTTCCGTAATACCACGTAATCTCGCGATAATCTCCGATTCGGAGCTATCGCGGAGTACGAGATGGTACGGGAATAAAGTAGTATGGGGATAAGTAATCGGGACCTTTGCTCACCATTAATCTTGGCTATCATAGAGCAGTATATATATATAGCGGCGCACAGTAAATGCGGGAATCAATCTGAGTTCTTACATAGCAGATAAGTGCGGTAGAAATTACGCAAGAAAAGCTTAAGACGTACCTGCGCCGCGTGATCAAGTAACCCCATATTAGCGTACAGAGGGGAGGCTAATAGCGTCTTAAAAGATGCCCAATTAACTAACCATATACGGAACCACGGTTGCGAAATATCTTTTTTAAGTTTCAAGCAGCTTTGATCATTCTACCGCTGAATCTGAAAAATCTCCCTCGTGTAATGTTCGTCTGATGACGATTTCGTTAAATGAACATCGCCGATCGTTCATCATATATATTCCCTTTTTCACTCAAAGATCTAATAAACGTCTATCCTTTCCGCGAGCATCTCTTTACTCATCGCGTAGGTCGTTACCAGCAACGCCGGCTCAGAGGTTAACCGTCGTTTCCGGTTCTGAATGCCCTGCAACAGGTCTTCCCTTTCCTTCCTAGTCGATCAGACTTCGATAAGGATACCTACCGACCACCCTCTCTTTCTCCTCTTTCCTTTTGATTGCGCCGCTCAGCACCCACGCAACAATATGGGCCTTATCTGACCAGTAAGTCACAGTTATCGCAGATTCTGGAGATCTTTAAGCGATTCTATAAATCATTCGACAGAAGCTAGGCACGATATTATTGGATATCGATCGAATCATCGCCAAGTCACTTGCCTTTATTAACCCTTAACCACGGACGTGTCGTCTCACAGACGCGTAAAAGAAATATATGTATTTTTTTACGAGTTAATTGTTAAACATTTGAGTTTTTCCTGTTTCCGAGGTACACTAAGGTACATATTTTAACCGATAACAGGAGCTACAAACAATTTAATTACCCCATACAATGTTTCAGACGCAATAAAGCTGGTAGTCTGTTTCGTATGTCCATGGTTAAGGGTTAAGTCGCTTAATTTCGCTCCCGAATAAAATGTTGATACAATTGTCTCGATACAGTTTATAAATAATTTAGTCCCGAAGAATCATGAACAAAAGAGTATGCATCTCTCCTCTCTGGTTTTTATCTTCAGTGGTTTCGCATAGGTAATTGTGACACTGATGTTTCAATGTCCCTCGGATTCAATGTCGGTTTCTTTCCGGCGTCTTTCCGAGTTTAAGAACTGTATTCGTGCATACAGCAGAAGAAAAAGTTCTCGCAGAATGTTCCGATACATACATGCGGTTGAATGCATGCGCGAGCGGTCCGGGAAAAGAAAGAAAGAAGGAAAAAAAGAGTCACCCCGGTCAGATGGTCAGGCCTCATTAGCGAGATAAGTTCCGCGAAGAACTTTCGCAGAGTACACTTCTCTCTTTCTCCTCTGTAAATGCATACACATCATCCTTTCTCTCTCTCTCTCTTTCTGTCTGCTTCCTCCCTCCCACCTTCTTCCCCCTTTTTCCCTCGCTCCATCGGCCACGCGGGAATCTCCGAGCTTTATTAACGTCCGCCATTATCGTTTTAGCCGCGGCATCGCATTTTTATTTTTATCTTTACCTCCGAGATACCGCTTGCGCGTTCAATAATCACCGCGAAAAAGTATAGGAGCACGACGGCGGTGGTTGTTTTCTTTACTTCTGCATCCCTCCCTCTGTTCCCTCGCCGCGGTATGCCTCCCTCTGACAGTTCGTCTACCTCTATTCCTTCTCGTCCTCCCCTCATCTCCCTTCAACCTTTTCATTTAACCCTCCACGCCGACCGCATGGAATTCAGAGGGATTTCGAATTATGCTACTCATTCCCTCTTCCGCCTCTTTTTGCTCGTCGTAGGGCCGACATTGCTTCCTCGTATCGTCCTGTCCGGTAGGGCAGTATGATAATCGATACAGTCGCATACGCATGTATCCCCGAAGGGTTGTTCCGGAACGGCGCGCGAGTAGTAGACTCACACCCTTGGCGCTCACACCCGGCATCCGGTGTTGAATTCGTAGGTTCGCTATCAACTCTCTACTCTACCATCGCGAAATTTTTAATATCACAATGCAGAAATCGCATACACAACTCGACGTATAACTTGGGGCTGCAGTTTCAAAGGAAAATGACAAATCAAAACGGCGTTTTTTTTCCATCGTGTTTCTGCGAAAAACAAATACAGTATCGTTCGAATTAATGTGAACACAAGCAATAATTTGAGAAAACAACATTTATTAGTTGCAAACAATAAAAAGAATACAATTTACATTCTTTTAATAAGAAATATGTCCTCCCTTGGCTTTTATAACCTCTTCAATACGTTTTGGCATAGAATCAATGAGATTTTTACAGTTTCCTGACATTTGCTCGTCTCGAAACCATATAGAGATTACGGCCTCAATCAGTTTCGTTTTTGTTGTGCAATCTTTTTTGTGAAGTTTAGCTTTCACAATAGCCCACAGATTTTCAATTGGATTAAGATCTGGTGAGTTTCCTGGCCATTCAAGGCATGATAACTTTTTGTCCGTAAAATATTTTGTCATAATCTTGGAAACGTGGCATGGAGCCGAATCTTGTTGAAAAATTGCTTGACCGTTGGCATCAACTTCTCTTAATGCAGTTTCCAATCTTTGCTCTAGCAAATCTCTGTATTTTTGTGAGTTCATCATGCCTTCAATTGGCACAAGGGATCCGGTACCTTTATAAGAAAAACAGCCCCAAAACATCATGATTAAAATGGCCGCTACTCTCAAAATTTAGAAAATTTTCATGTGTTTACATTAATTCGAACAATACTGTATGTTCCCGAAACTCATATAAATAGTTAACGAAGAAGAAATCGATTGGATAAAATAAAAGAATGGGATTTCTGTCCTCGAGCACGATGCGGTGACGATCGCGATAATAATAGCGATTGAATAGTTCACACGATTCGCGCTTCTGTCGAGCGCCGTTTTCTCTCAGGCCGTTCCCTTTGCTCCGCAATTGCACCGAGAATGCGACCGACCGGTGCATCTCTCTTTCACGCGGGATATAAGGAAGACAATTGTGAAACCCCGGAATTGCCGGCGGGCACGCGGGATTCGCGCTCGCGGCGTGTAAATGACGTTTTCCTCGCCGCGTTTAGCTTCCCCCCCGGTACCTTCTTTATGGGTGATGATAACGGCGCAATGGGAAACGTAACAATAATTTTACTCGCATACCGACTCTCGCCGCGAAACTCCGAGCAAACGATCGCATCGATATCTGCAAGCGCGAATCTTAAAGGGCGCATATCGCGAAAAATGCAAATCTTGTCTGCAAAATTCATGACTATTCAAATTACACGGACAATCTTGTAGACATATCATTATCTATGTTTAAACTTGTATATTTTGTATGATAAAAAGTAAGGTAATGTATACGTGCCTTTAATGACATCTAACAATCTATACGCGGAAAAAAAATGAGTTACTATAGAATATACAAAACTATTAGTCTTGTATGCAGCGAGAGCTATAATTTTGCAACAGCAGCAAAACTTTATCGATACTTCAACGAAACCTTTTGTTAAAGTTGACAAAGGTTTTGCTACTATTGCAAAATTATAGCTCTCGCTGCAGATAATAGTTAGCTGTCCATATTTTACAAATGGTTTTGCTATAGTAGCTAATCATTTTTTTCCGTGTATATTGAAATTTATTTAAATTTAACAGTACGTTAATCCGCAACGAGCATAAAATGTACATAGAAAAATTCACATTGACAATATTATCTGGCGCAAAGAACCAGTCTGACCGGGATTTGTTTATTGTGTTACTTGATTATTATTTAAATTGATCTCGAGTTTTTTAGCAAAGAGGCAGGAATTTACGCGACAATTCTCACGGATCGCATGAGATAAGCATCGCGCTAACTATTATACATTCATATGCTCTCATTTCGTGCTAAGGACGCGTAATAATCGATCGCCTTCGCGCGCCGTGTAATTGCGCGACATTAGACGCGACGGGATCTCCGGCTCATTGCCAATTGCGCGTTTCCAAGCAAAATTGAAAAATTGCCGGCCTGCCTATCGCGCCGGCTACCTTATTATCCCGCCTCATTATACTCAATCCACGAAATCGTATATCCGGAATTTCCCAACGCGGCCGAACCGAGAGGCCCAATCATTCGCACGCACTGCGAACGTGCGCGGTAAACGCCCACGGTGCTACATTTAAATTAAACGCAATTCTTGGCTCAAGGCTGCCATTCTTGGAGTGTCGAAATAACATAGAATTATCGGGACGACGCTACAAAGTATGATAACTATTAATCACGGATACCGAAAAACCGTGAACTGGAAGGGTGAACGACGAGACAACGTATCGATTTTACATTAATGTGTGTGTGCTCGGAGAGTTTCTCATCTTATTCAACGGTTACATCATGCGGTCTCGCAATCGTTAGCCAAGTGCAAATTCTATGATATAAATTGTGTGTGCAGAAAATTTATGCGAGTGAAAAACGAATATAGAAATGCGGGAACAGTTTTCGCAATCGTTTTCGCGCGCGGTGCATTGCAACGCATGCATTGGAATCGAGTCGAGTGCGAGCCTAGTTTGCTGGTGCGTTAGCACCAAAGCGATGCGCGACTATCGGCACAATGTGCAAAAATAACCGATATCTCCGCGATGCAGTTCGCCCCCGGTGAAGCGAACTTCCTCCGACGCATATTGCGCGCGAATCGCTGCGCCGTCGGCGCTCTCGCATTTACATTTACGACCCACTTTCGCACAGGAGACTTTTCTTGCTGAGGGCCACTACGGTATGCTACTCGAGATATCGTCGTCTATCGAGAAAAACTGCCTCGAACAGCGACAGAATTATTGGCAGCGCGAAATGCCGATAATCGATTCTGGTATTACGCCAAATGCTGCTTCGTATACGTTGAAATTAATGTACATCAAGAATTTGTATACGTATTAATTTTAATATAAATACGTTCGCACGCGCGAACGTGTAAACTAAATATTGCAAGGACGACATAGGAAAGAATTTTACATTTAAATACTCGAATTTCACGTGTTCTTGTAATACACGGAAAAAAAAAAGATTAGCTATTATAGCAAATCTATTCGTGAAAATGTGGACAGCTAACATTATTTGCAGCGAGAGCTATAATTTTGCAATAGCAGCAAAACTTTGTCGATACTTTAGCAAAATCTTTTGTTAAAGTTGACAAAGGTTTTGCTACTGTTGCAAAATTATAACTCTCGCTGCAAATAATGTTAGCTGTCCACATTATTACGAATAGATTTGCTGTAGTAACTAATCTTTTTTTTCGTGTAAAGTGTCATAATATACATCTGATTTTTGAGCCGGCGATGTCGAAATGTAATAATTTAGCGTAACGATCTAACGCGCCTGTTTGAATTTCGAGGATCTTCGTTTTTTCCCCTCGGGCTCTCTCCGCTCTTCTCTCCATCCGTGATTACCATGGCGAACATGGCACGCAAACGGGCGGACACGGCGGAGTAAGGTCATGAGAGGAGGATCCAGAATGATTCACAAAAGTAAACGCCAGTGATCTCACCATTTTCGTCATATCGTGCGCGGCCGTAGAAAAAGTACAAGACGAAGGCGCGACCAACAATGCGCGATGTGTGCGCCGGATGCCAGAGTAAACTCCGACTTCCGGGCGGGCGAGCGGGCGAGCACGCTCTCGAAAGTATTCATAAATATAAATTGGACTTTGATTCGGCCCCCCTTGGCCCCGGGGTTGTGGACGAGAGATACGGGAGGGGGAGAGGATTTTCTGCCTGGCAGATCAAATTCTTCCGCTCCCTTCGCGAGAAGGGGGCTCTCTTCGTGGTGCCTTTGAAGTATTTGAACAAATTTCCGGAGCTAGTTCCCTGCATGTGAAAAAAAGGAAAGATTTAAACGTCTGAGAAAATTGTCTTTTTTTTAATTATAAATCGAAAATTGATAAGAATATCAAAATATCTTTATTGTAAGCTTCGCTTTTTAATTTAAGTCTTATTTAGCTATCTGGAAACTGAACATACGGACTTTCTTTTTTTAGCAAATTTACTTTTGACGTTTGTCCAAGTATTTCAGAAACACCCTGTATATTATGTTTCCACTAACTTGAAGAGAAACATCGATTCCCTCAGAAGTCCACCCTCTTGCGCAAATAGACGAGCGAGCACTATGTGCTTTTTACCACTCAAGAAACCGAGGTGATTGACTACCGGTCTCAGGATCAATTAATTCGTCTGAGTGCGAGCAAATTTATGCAAATGTAAACGGTACGTGTTTTTACAGAGGTAAGAAGAGACTTCTAGGGAATTCGTTCCTTCAAATATCAGGAGACTTCTTCGTTCTAAATCTTGTTCTTCAGACTATCCTTTTACCCTTACTGTAAAAATCAAGCTAGTTACTCAACAGTGTGATAATCGCGAGTTCATAAAACATTTCGAAAAGTTACAGATTGTTTGTAAGATTAAACTCTGTAAAGACACTGATTATATGTTATTCTCGATATATCACTCCCGCATAAAGAAATTACACGCAGGCAGCTCGTTTTATCAGATCTTATAACTTTCATTCATTCATTCATTCATTTCGCTCTCAAGAAACACGACGGCAGTTGAAAACTCGAGATAAGACAAATATTTGTCTCTTGGAGACGACGGTATTAACGCACAGAGCGCTGCCCCCCGACGAATTTATCTACCCGAAGATCTCCGTCGCGGAAGCGCTCTCCCCGTCGTATACGCGATCGTCTCGTTCTATCTTTCCTCTGACATCGAACGTACGGGTGGGGACGAAAGAAAGAAGGAAGGAAAGAGGGAACAGAGAGACGTCAAGAGACGATACGAGAAACCACCGCCCCCGGGAATTGAACTCTGGTTACCCGCACGACTACAAGGCAAAAGTGACTCGGCCCCTTCTTTGTCCGAATATAACTGTATTTATCTCGATTCGCCCGACTGAATCATCGGTGAACGAGAGACGAGCTCTTGCGGATTCTCCCTCGATCGAATGCGAACTCAAACATTCTTTCCAATGAGAGTTTACTCAACTTTCCGGCGATTCAGTCCCTTATGTTGTCCCTCGCTGTCTTGCTATCCTTTTAAGAAAAGCGAAACACGGTTTTCACTCCGTTGTATCCTCGCACTTTTTGTCTTTCCTCTCGACTGTCCGTATGTAACGTTATTCGTTTAATCGAGAATGGAATTTGACCGAGAAATTTTGTGCGTGTAATGAAAAATTCTATACATATCGGTAGTCGATATTTTCCGGCTTGCGTTTACTTCCAACGTTTTTTTGTCTTATTGATGGAAAAACCTATTTTTGTCTCGATTCTCGTAAATCTCTCCGTCGAGATTATAGAGTTCATATTTCAGAAGGTGAACGATAATACCGGTTTACAAACGCCGTAGGTCATGTGGCGGTCATTAACCGAACCTCCGATTCACGATTTCGATCGCTAATATTAATAATGCAAGGTCCTTGTACTCTCAAAGCGTACATAAGTATAATACACTCAAAGTGCTCTAAATATATCATTTAAATTCTTCATAAATAAATCCATTGAATTCATTCAGCCCGCATATATTTATGCGTACACGCGTTTTGACTCTGACACGGGCCGAGGAAAGTTCGCTAGACGAAACGCCCGAATGAATTCCTTTGTTCGACAGAATATTACAAACGAATTGCTCTTATGAAATTGCGTTTCATTCGATCGACGAAATTCTACTTCATGATAACATTCGGTCGAACATTGAGTAAGTGACCGCTCGCGTTGAAGACGCGAAAGGTACTTTTCTCTTTTCTCGGACATCAAATATTTCGAAAGAATGTCCTGAGAAGCGGTACACTGCACGAGAGGAAAAAATATGACGTGTTTACTGCAGTCGTATTTTTCACTCGACGAAAAATATAGTCCTCCGTAAATGGGCCTTCTCTTTTCTGCGGTGACGTCCGCATTCGGAGCTACAGGGTGAGCAAAACGGCCGGTGAATTGCATTTACGCAATTACCGTGACTGAGTGACGCGTTATTTGCATAATAAGACTCGTTGAGCAATTAAGTCGCACTCATTGTCAGTCAAATCGAGTGCGCTCAGAATTTCTTACTCAGCAAATGGCATTTCTTCCGCAAAGCAAACAACGCGAGTTGTTTCATGGAATGCACACGTGATACCATCTGGCACCTGTATTGACATTTCCATCGACATCTCTACTACTCATTTTTGTCAGAGTTTTTAAATTCCGTCAAATTCGATGTTAAATGCTACAAAAATCCCACGCCATGTCAACGATAATAGAGTGTAAGAAATTTAGAGTTTATTTGAGAAGAAATGAAAATAATATTTTATATATTATATATATATATATATATATATTTATATATATATATATATATATATATATATATATAAAAATGCACACAATGTACACACAATATTTACTTATATTACGTTTTGACTTCAGAACGTAGTGTTAATTAACAATCAAATAAATTTGGCCAAACGGGTCGATGAAAAATTGTAATCTGTTTATTCTTATTCACTGGCAAAGAAAAGTTTTAAAGTTTTTATATTTTCGCCAGTAGCGCGTCAATTGCCAATTATATATCAATATATATATATACCTATATAGCGAGATATATATTTCACGATTGTCTTGTTTAATGAGACTAATGCAAAGAGATTATGATTCCACAGCATCTCCATTTTATCGAAAATTTATTGTCGAATGCGTTTCTTAGAGATATGACGTTTTATTATAGATAATATTAATTATACTTTTTCTGCAGTTCTCCCAATCAGAAAACTACTCACACATGAGCCATATTGATTACACATGAACTTAATTAGCAGTATTGCATTAATACTGACGCAGATGCGGATACGCATTGAGGCTCATCGTCGACTTCCTATCATTTTTATTTATTGGCTCGATAACCCTATTCGCGTTTAATTGCGCTGTCGGAACCGCAAATCATCAGCGGCTTCGGCGATCGGCGTTTATCGCATGTGTCGAACGATCGTCCGTCAATTTTATTAAACACCCGGGTGTTATTTCTCTCGAGTGACAAGGAGAGACGATAGGACTCGATTCAGGGGTCTGCTATGAGTTTATCGTCTGATTAATGACCTCGGATCGAAGCGGAGATGCCTGAACGCAAACTTTAATACGAACGAATCTAATCTCGTTGCCACACTTCCGTATAGTTTATTCTCGCTCCATTTTAATCGATCATCATCGGGTTGCAGCAACTCGCAGACCAGCGATCTCGACGTCTCTCGACATGCATTTGGGTGCGTTCTAGATGATAAAGCGCGTCCTCGTGTTTATCTTGCTGAAATTTATGTGAATTTATGATTGTCTCCAAGAGCTGATAAGGCTAATAATGTCGAATGGCGCTTCGTTTCGCTTGATTGACAGTCGGTTGATCTTAACGAGGTGGTCTCTTTATTTTTCCGTCTACGTTTTTCATTTTCCACTGAAAACATCGTATTGCATCCATACCATCGATATATTTCTCGTAATAGAATCCTCAATATTTCGAGACAAGTATTCCTAATAGTGCAACATTCAAGAACGTTTTACATGATTTTCAAACAGAAAAGCTGCTGTTTCGTCATCGAAAAATCATCGTGAGGTAAATTTCGAGACTAGAGATAGAACGGGTTTTTAAAATTTATTGTATTTGAAATTTATTGTGTTGAAATAAAATTTGTAGTACACTAAAAGTCTATTTCTAACAAGAAAATGTGATCCATGCCATTTAGAAAATAGCATTTTTGTCATCTCAAATATCCATCTCACATTCATGCACTTTTCTAAAATTTTCCATGATAACAACAAGTAATGTGATACGTGAGAGACGCTCAACATCGATGGCCGTGTTTTCCTTATTCGAGAAACAGAGTATGTATAACATCGAGAGGCGCTAAATGCCTTTTTATAAATTTATAACCATAAATCTGTACTTTTCTATACATATACTTTTTATTTATGACACACACTAGTGGCTGACGGTATGACGGTCGAATAAAATAAATACGAAGCTCTTCTGGTCGCGCATATGTGCGTTCTCGGTACGAATCCAGGATAAGAGATGAAATATTAACCCTCCATGCGACCCTATTGGTCCGCTAAAACTCATTCCTGAACTTTGTAACGTGCAAACACACGCATGTTACACGAAATGACCTGATTTATACGTTAAGCCTAATAAATCACAAGTTTCTTGGATGAACAGAAGGACGTGACGGGCATTGAATGCTGACATCTCGAAAAGATATGTTTGACTGATGGAAATTAATTATCATATGTCAAAGGTCAATTCGTAAATTTATACAAAATACGTATGTAAATAATGCAACACAGTCGTGTATTTTCTTTCTTCTCAGACACTTTCTGCTTCCTCGCCTCGACTTCCCTTCCGCAGGAATCGGATGAATTTTCTTATCTCCGATCCGAGAAAATGGCTGTCGTATTGCTTTCCGCTACATTTCCGCGGCGTAAAAATTTTTACGTAATTAACCTGGGTTTTATCCGAGCACAATAATTAGAGTGCCCGGACGACAGAATATTAACTTTTAATTAAACTTCAAGAGTAGCAAGAAATTCTTTTACGAGAACTCTTTTACAAGAAGTTAAACATTGAAGAAAGAAAAACGTGGACGAGATAGATCTGATACAAAGTGAAAGCTTTCTATCGTAAGTATTTAATAGACTTCCCATTATAGCGAGCATTTTTCCGTAGGAGTAATCATTTATTTTTGTCTAACATTATTTCTTACTGTGCGCACAATAACGATCGGATATTTTTACAATGTCCTTTTTCTCAACACACAAAATTCTAATCGCATGCTGTTATTTCATGTAAGAGGCAACATCTGTTCTTTGTTAAAAATTAATTCCTTATAATTCTTTCCTTTCCTGCGCAATATTTACCATTGAAATACGTAAGTTGCTATAATATTTTACTACTTTAGCATTTCTTAACCCCTAGAATCCTAAACTTCTAAAATTTATCTAAACCCTAAATATGCATAAATTTTACCCAGCGCATTTTCATTCGCTAATAAATTCCTCCAAAAAATGAAATTCAATGGTTTTTTTTTAAATCGATGTAGAAGACATCGAGGAGAGTAATTCTGTTAATATTTTTGCGATAAATAAAGTTGGAGAAAGTTATAATAAAAAAAATGAAACACATGAGGCGTCCAGTTTCAAAACTCGCTAAAGTCTTTTTTTTTTTAATTCTTGAGCTGGCAAAAGGAATCGATTGTCAATAGAGACCACTACGATATGATAAATTGTTGACGTTTCAAAAATTACTTAAATGGCCCAAATTTTGCATCAAAAAGTTTTTACAGTTCCAAAACTCATTCATTTTCAAACCCCTACTGCTTCAAAGTCCCGTTTCAAAGAAATGAGAAAAGTGTTTTTAGCGAGTTTTGAAACTGGACGCCTCACATGTATCTTTAAAATTCGCTTCATCTAAAATTGATAAATTTCACTCATTTTATTTAGGTTCTGGGGTTAACATTAATGTAAATATTAAATATGAAAGACACTACCAGTGTATTTCACTATTATAATACTATCGCACAATTTTAACAATTGCCGGAAACCCTTTTCGAATGAATTTTAACATTGACCCGGCAAGAAGTACAATGTCGAAAAAGGTTGGAAGCTTGTTGTGGATCTCCGGTGGACGATAGAATATAAGACACAAATAAGTCTACGAAAGTTGTTCGTGGTCGAAAGGATGTCCGGTCTTTCTGCGACATCCTGCGCACCATTATCGGCATGCAAGCGAAAGAAAACCCCGCTTTATTCTTGATGCACGGTACTCGCTTCAGACCGCGGCGCCTACGTAAGTTTCACGGAGACGAATCTCGTTATGACTGGTGAACGCGACAGACGGAATAGATACGATCTCCCGGATGGCGGGAGCCGTTTCCAGAACCATTTCATGCGCGATTTAACCGCGATTCGTCCACACCCCTGCACAATGGTCGGGAGGAGGGAGGGCACTCGCCGTTGGGCCGCTCTTCGTGGCACGAGCGAGATTGACAAAAAGTCGCGACGCGTCGTTCGGTCGTCCAGAGCCACTCGACCGGAAATCGAGACCTCGGCGAACCGTGTCCGGTGCATCATCGTCACGCGCTCAGTTCCAGAACACTTCTGGCCAGAGGTGTCTGATATGTTAAATCGCTGCGAATGGTTTCGAAGTAAATTACGCGTGCGTTCGCGGAATTCGACACCGTGCGGGGGTTTGTCTGCTGCTGCGGAGCGTGGCAGCTTGTTTGAGCGTTGAAGTTAAGCGACAGCGAGCGGACTCACGTTCTGTAATTAGAATAGCTATCAATGACAGAGCTGTCTGCATAAACCAACTGACGGGCCACGTGGTTACGATTTCTGGATTATACGATCAGGCGCTTTGACGCCACTTGTCATTAGGCGTGGCGTGAAACTACATGCTCGAGTATTTGAATGTTTGAACACGGAAATACATAACGGAAGCAGTAACGCTCACACACATATTTGCTTATTATATGTGTAGGTGTACGTGTGTGGTCAGTAATAAATTAAATTCACAAATTGCAATAAAGGACTGCTTGCAGCTTCACTAGACAGTTTCTAAACATTTCGATGTGTTCAGCTTCAATTAATTAGCAAGGTTTGTTACAATCAGATAGAGAGGAAGCATTGATCGACGATTCCAAATGTATTCAATCTTTATTTTTATTCAAGCATCTCTGGGGTCTCGTAAACTCACGAATTCGAGTAAAACTTCGATCCTGTCGAGCCTCGTCGCTGTACCTCCTTTCTTCTCGAGCTGAATCGAATCGCTGTGTTCGGCGGGAGTAAAAGAAAACACAGAAACCGCGCCGTATTTCGAGGTCCACGTCGAAATGTATATACCGTGGTCCGTGTATCGCGCGTCGGTTCGCCGACCACGTGTTTCGCCTATGTTTAGAAAACGCGCCGGACGTTGTTGTCCCTTGGCCGGTGCACCCACGTCGACCAGGCGCCGATCTAAACTCGGAACGGATAAACAATCAACGGGTATATCGTACCTTCCGCTTTGCAAACCACGGAGCCCACGCCACCGGAGGAGGGGCCTTCATTTCAGCGTGGGCGGCGATACCGATCGCGACCCTGCGGACCATTGTTCCGAGAGGTCGCGAAGTCACGTCGGCCGTCGTCGTGTCGACGTCGTCCCGACGGTGATGCTGGATTAGTTCCCTAATTGCATCGTCTCCTCGCGAACCGGAATGTTGCGGCTGTTGAAAATACGGACGGTAACGCGTCGGGTGACTTGGACAACTCGGGAATTTCGAGCACGAACACGCACGAAAGACACGCACGAGCTTATATATTATATATATATATATATATATATATTAGGGTGGTTCTTATTTATACTACATCGAAAATTTAAAAAAAATTTTTTTTGTCTCACCCCTTAAAATGGTTCCATTTTATGAAAAAATAATTCCTATAAAAGTTTATTTCAATCGGATAACGGGAAAGAGTGCCGAAGAGCGTCTAAATGTTCTAAAATAAGAATTAAATCCTTATTTAAAATAAGAATTAAATCCTTATTTTATTTAAAATAAGAATTAAATCCTTATTTTAGAACATTTAGACGCTCTTCGGCACTCTTTCCCGTTATCCGATTGAAATAAACTTTTATAGGAATTATTTTTTCATAAAATGGAACCATTTTAAGGGGTGAGACAAAAAAATTTTTTTTAAATTTTCGATGTAGTATAAATAAGAACCACCCTAATATATATTTTTTATAACCATGTATTGATAGGAGAGATTAATTATATGTAGTTAATTTAAATATTTTTTTTGCGTGCTGATGAAGACTCCGTGAAGTCGAAACGTTCACTCATGTTTTTATTTATAATAAATTTGTTATTTTTTATTTTATAATTTGAATGTCATCTAATTATTAGCTCGTTCTTTACATATTTGGCCTGTTTACGCTCTTGATTTGTTATCATTTATAATGAGCGGATTATTTTCTAATATTTTACATATGTTTCAATTTATTCATGTAATTCCTCTCTTTGCTCTATTACAACTATTAAAAAAAAAACACTTTAGCGAATTTTTGCAGATGCTTTCGAATTAAACTGTGTGTTAAATTAACTCGTCGAAAAAACTCTAGACGTATTTATCCGAGGTTCGCAAACGGAAATAATTATTAGCATTAGTTTCGCGAAATCTCCCATGTCTGTCGCATTTGTCCATTCACCAGTGTCCGTTTAATCCCGCGGTTTCTCATTTTGCCGGCTCTTTTCATTCCAATTCAATTTCGCTCTCGCACACGCGGACATAGAGGAAAACTCTCTTTCATAAAATCCCCGCAGCGGCGGGTGACGCACGCATTTTCCCGTGATGACGATCGAAATCTCATTTCGCGCGTCGTAATCACGTCGAACGATAACAATAATCGAGGCGATAAATAATAAACAAATGTCGGAGCCATCGCCAAACCGCAAATATTTGGCGTCGCGATGCGGTTTACGCTTCGCGTTTCGTAATGTCGCATTTTCGTGCAATCAATTATCCAAAAAAGCGCCGTTTGTCTGCGATAATTAGAGGGGGGAGGGAAGGAAGGAGGGAGGAATGTAGGCCCGATGCGGCGCCGAGCCGTCGTGCGTGCACAAAATGCAAATGTACGCGCCGGTGCGTCTCGTGACGCGCCGCATTGTCGCCGCGCGGAAAAATTGCTTGTAAAACCACACGACTCCTTTCGCCCCGTATTGGCATTCCGATTACCTGCGCGACGATCGCGAATCAACCACCCGTCTCTCGGTGAGGTGCCATTGGCGTAAACGGAGGGAATAAGTGAGGGTTGATATCGTTATGTCAGCCTAAATTTTCCCAAGGGAGAAAAGTGTGAAATTTCCTCAAAGGACTCGAGCGTGACTCTCATTGAAAATTTCCCGCTGAGAGCTTTCTTCGTTTCTTCTGCAACATGTGAGCAAATTTTTATTTTTTTACTCTACGTATTTTTTTATATTTATTTCTTACGAAATATTTATTGTTTCCGCTTTACGGAGTCTTCGTAAAGTCTCTCCTAAAAGCCTTTCAAATTTATTTGCGATACTTCGAAGAAACTTGCTACGTGTTGCGAAATAAAGCAGATGCGACATAAAGAATTCGACATAGTTGGAAATATACTTAAAAAGAAATTCCATAGGCTTTGTCTGAAAACATTTATTTTTCCCTGCTGGTAACCACGAACTTACGTGCGCCTGTCGATGGGACTATAATCCGACTCGCTTTCCCTCTTTATTTCCGCTTCCCTTCTTCACCCTTAAATGGTCGTTGGTCTCCGAGGTCCTGTCGACGGAGCGTATTTGTATGCGACGCGGCAGGTGAGGAGATACAAGGTTCGGTCGTGAGAGAATTAAGGGTGTTAAAGTGGGATTCCCGATAGGATAGGATTGGAATTTTTCACTCGATATCAATTACCGTCATATCCGCCGACGAAAGATAAGGGTGAACTCCAACTCACATAAATCATTACTCGAATTGATTTATACGAGTTATATATATATGTATGTGTGCGTGCGTGCGTGCGTGCGTGCGTGTGTGCGTGCGTGCGTGCGTGCGTGCGTGCGATGCGTGCGTGTGCGTGTGTGTGTGTGTGTGTGTGTGTGTGTATTTGGAGCTACGATCGAATTTTTATTGCGTATAAAATGAACCACCTCAAATTTATTTTATTCCAGAAATGTTTTAAACTTGTCACGAATTTTTAGAATAATTATCTCTACGAGAGAATTGTCTTTTCTTTTCGTAGGAAACAAAAGCGTCTCGATAAAGACAAATATTTTTACAGAAGTTGTCTGCGCTTGCATAAGACCTAAAAATCTGTATATGTAGCATTCCACTAATGATTTAAATTCAAGATCGCTCTTTTTATTTAAACTTTTGACTGATCGTTCTTGAGAGAAGTCGAAATACGTGGGTAAGATTATCATCTTTGGACGAAATAAAACCCTTAGACCTGTCTTATATTCATTCATACACGAGTTTACGATGAATTCATGAACAGACTTCTTAACGTCTGTCAAGAGACATAACGTATATGTCTAAAAACATGATCGTGCGTCTAACTAAATTATAATGTTTTCAGTACTTGCGGCTTCAACCAAACCGATTTGAATCTTGAACATAAGATGGACAATCTTTAGTATATCCACGCTCGACGAATACAAATGAACGTGAACTACGCATTTTTCCCTTTTATCTGTCTTCGATAGATTTACGAGTTCCTCCAAACGAATACTTGCTTTAGTTACGCCTGACAAATAGAAAAGGTGAAACCCGTAACATGTTCAGACAATATACTAAGTATAGAGTTATTTTTAATTGCTGATATATTGATTTTCTTAAATGAAGTAATTTTGCATGCTCTATGCTTCATAAAAAGTGCTCGTTTTTGGATCAATTATTATAAGTTTATTATTATAAGTTTAATTAGAAAAGTAATGAGTTTCGAATGCTAGACGAGTTGTAGAGTGGCATTCAGCGATGGAGGTTTTGAGAGTGAGCTTTCTAATAAGACAGACGAAATTCGGCCGTTTAATTAGCGCCCTTTAAAAATTTTCTCCTTGACGTCGCGAATGAGTCGGTTCACGCAAAACTTATTCGACGGTTTGGTTATTTTATGGACCACCTGTTAGAACGAGCGCTCTTTACCGTTTTGCTGTCTCGTCCTCGCCGACAATCCTCGCCTGAAAGATCATTCAAGCCGGTTTGAATAAGCTTTCGAACACGTGTAAAACGAAATTTAAAAGGACATCGGATCGTGCGCCGCTGCGAAGTGCTATAAATATCCTTAAGGTTCAACAATCTCCAAGTAGACCTAAGAAAATAAAGAAGATTGTCCCCGGAGATCATCGGATATTTTACGAATTCTTCAACATTTAGATCGACTTTTTTTCAGTAAAAATGTCCTTTACATAAATATTCATGCAGTTCTGTACGAATAGCTAATGATTGAAAACAAGTCGTGCTCTTGAATTTAATTTCAAATGAATATTACTGCAATAAAGTTTCATTCATCAGATTTTAATCAGAATGTGATGGAGTGGGCGGAAATTCTTGCTGAAGCAAAAAAAGTCCCTTTTTTTATTACGTCTGGAGACGTTGCGGTTGAGAGAGACCGTCTACCGCCATCGGACTTCTGAGACACCCTCTAGACGAAACGATGATCCTTTAAGATCCTTCTCCCTACTGTCACGAGGTCCCGGAGAGGTCGCGCGAGTGTCTTCCGGCAGCGAAGATTAACGATGTCTGAGAGCGGTGGACATCGGGGCGACACACGCCCAGCTTGGCGCGCTGCTTGCCTTCCAGGTGGAAAAGGTCAGGAAGCTCGGCTTCGTCTTCGTACACACGCGTCCTGACCGCGTCATTTTCCTCCTGTCTAGACGACAACGCGGCGGAAACCGGCTACGATCCTCTCGTGCAACCAATTCGACGTGTCCCCCTACAAGTCGCATAGGGTAATGCAATATAACACGTGGAAGAGGGTGTCTCCTAGCAACCCTGTGTCTTCTCACCCCGCGTTCTCTCTTTCCTTCTCTCTCTTCCCCTCCCCCCTTCTCTCTCCTGTATCCGAAACCACCCTGCTGGTCCCCTCGCTTTCTCCCGTCCCCTAGTCCTAAAATACCCTAAATCCGACACACACCGCGACAGGGCATACAGGAAAGTTTCGCTTGTCGCGTTGTCGCAGGTGCGTATCCACGTACGCGATCCGATTTCATCAGACTTTCGCAGTTTCGAAACTTGCACCGGTTGGAGGACATTGGACTAAGGATATGGAGAATGAGGAAGCATTTCTGCAAGGACCGCATGCGTTCTAAGATCTTCATTATTATCATTACTAAGGAGTACTTTAATTGCGCGGGTAAATTCCAAAATTAATTAATTTTGTTAAATTTTAATTTAATAAAACATATATTAGTTTTGTACCACTTTTATCTTTGAAGATAACGCGAGATAATCGAGAGAAATGACATACATCGAGAATTTTCTACTCTCTGTTGGTTCCATTTTGAGAAACTTTTTCCTCGAACAGAGAACTTTAATAATTTATTTGATGCATCTAAGTTTTATAGCTCCCAAGATACTCGATAAAACTTTTTAAAATGGACATTTGCATATACATTCATAATCGGCATTGATCTTTAGTCAAGCTTTAATCTATAAGTACTGAAATATCAAAGAAAGATAAAAAGGTCAAAGTTTCAATGAAAATCGAATTGTAAGAAAACTCATGAAAGTTACATTTATTATTTACCACCTGTTCATTTTGATCATTGTTCCCCTACCGGGTAACGGAATTGGATTAGTGATAGTCGATGTGGAACGTGAATTGATCCCCCGTCGCGACCTCCAAAGTGGAATATGCAACTTTTATCACTCGTCGGCACTAAATCCGGCACTCGCGAACTTACAGTCAGTTTGTATCGGCCCACCCGGTAGCCGCCGGATATAGACTGTGGATCGATGGCTATTCGGACGGTTTGAATATTTCAATTCGCGTGCAATTGTGCTTACGAATGCAGTAAGAGCGAAGTTTCCCGACGTCCGTAAGACAGGATTACCGACCTGCTCTGCAAAAGAGATTGCTTCACGTTAGTTGATGTGATAAGGAGGTGTCTAGTGTAAATTGTGTATATAAATAGATAGGTAAATGTGAAGTAAAATAGACTTGGAAGACAAAAAGATATATAACGTCATATCTCTCAACACTCTATAGACGACACAAGCCAAAATTATATATGATACTTGAAAGAAAAAGGATATATATACAATATATATTTTATATATATATATATATATATTAGGATATATATATATATATATTATATTAGGACATTTAGGTTCTTATTTATACTACATTGAAAATTTAAAAAAAATTTTGTTATCTCACCCCTTAAAATGGAACCATTTTAAGGGGTGAGATAAAAAAATTTTTTTTTTTATTTTTGATGTAGTATAAATAAGAACCACCCTACTATATATATATATGTATATTAAAAATTATCAAATACAGCACATCTTTTGCTGTTAACTTCTATTATTTTGTTTCGATATTTTATAAATGTCACAAGACCAAACTCGTGATATCGTTGATCGGTCTTACGACAGAACAATTATCGAGTTTACTCTTCCAGCTGCTTACTGCATTCTTGTCTATTCCCAATTGTGCGAAATCTCGCTTAAATTCTATTCGAAGATGTGTCATACAGAACGTAGCAACGCGAAAACATTTTCCTGTCGACCTCGCAACCGAAGTGACCCTCACGCATGAACTATTCCGTTGATGACATCGATCCTGAAGGGTTCCGGCGCGTTTGCGTCTACGCGTGTCCACATGTGTGCGTACATACATGTAACGTACGCACCCACGACGTTCCGTTCGCACGCGGTACCTCGCCGACCGGGCCCGAGGCCCGCCTTCGATTATCGAACACAAACGAGCTTCGATTTTCAGCGGTCGTAGGGTGCCACGTTGAAACTTCACAGACGCGCCTTTCTTTCGCACGGCCACGTGTACACACGTCGCTATTGAAGGCGCGCGTGCCGAGGGGTGTAACAGAATCGAACATGTCCGGGATGAGCGGACGGACCCCACGTTTACCCACGTGCTCTCACAATTGTCGCGGCCGATCGTTAGTTGTTTGCCAGTCACACGTCGTTTGACGAATCGCGAAACGCGTCGGCTAATTGTTTCGCGATCATGCGAATTCGGCTGATTTGTCACACACTCGGGGGCGCTTCGCAGAGTTTCCTCTTTTTTTTTCGCGGCGCGAATAAGGAAGGATGGATCGAGTGTGGCACGAGGGTGGATTTTTGATGGCTGCCAGTAAATATTTAACGGCCATTCGCTGCGGGATGACATGATGGCGAATGCTCAGAGACCCCGCAGTTATAGACCTTTCGTGCCCTCATAATGGCAAGCGCGAAGATTCCCCGGGGATACATTGTTCCGTTTAGTTGGCGAGCGAGCCCGCCAAACGATCCGCATTTGTCGCCAGCGATCAATCTTGCGAGATATAATATTAACATTACGAGTGATCCTTTAAATTGGTTTATTGTAAATGAGAGCGAGAGAGAGAAAGAGAGAGAGCAGTAAGAAAAAAGGACATTGTGTAGTGTTTTGCAATAAGAAAAAAATTTCCTTTTAGCAAAGTAAGCAATACAGGTTGCAGCTTTCTCGTTGAAACTTTTTCTCGATTTTTGTTGAAGTTACACGCGTATTTACTGTAACTGAACTGACATCAACATTTTTCTTGTCTTCATCGATAGGAAAGATAAACATCCAGACGAGCCTCGAAGAAAGACGAATAAAAAGCTCGAACGCGAGCGCTTGACATCCACAACTGCCACCATGTCTCGATCGTTACCCCCGGCTCTTCCTATCGGAAATTTCAGTTTTCCCGAAGGAAGTGATTTAAAGGCCCGTCATCCCTTACCTTTCCCCTCGAAATCGAAAAAGGTGGAAGCAAGAGGAAGATTTCGGATGCGGATCCCTGGCGGGAAATTCCCTGCGTGGAAATTCCTGTCGTGTCGCTTGCCACGCAAATATTTGACATTTGCGAGACCGAGCCTTCTCCATTAATTTCCGCCCTATTTTCAATTTCAGCCAAGACGCTTTACTTTGCCGCGCGAAACAGTCCGTCGCCGCCAATCTCGTCATTCCCGGTATCTCCGTCCTTCTCCTGCTACATTGGGGATTCGCAAACATTTAGGGGTTGTAAACTCCAGGGGAGTTCCGCCGCTCGTTCTCCACGGTGAATACTCGCAACGGTGCTCACTCGATGTTGCCATTTGTATTCCGCGACGGCGACTGTGTACGACGGGGTGTCTTTTCATCCGCGAGCTCTTTGTGCGATCTCGAGTGAACTACTCGACTAAAATATCGAGACGTCAATGGTCTCAGAATTATAAGGAGCTTTAAGAGTCTCGACGAAACAGGATTAAAGGATAGCGAAAAATAACGAAATCTTATTCCTCCATTAGATCCAAGAGAATTTTGCTTCAGAATCTTAATTAAAAGATTAGATATATAACTGTCGAGATATAGAATTTACAAGGAAAATTCTAAAATTTGGAAAAATGTTTTAACATCAAATTAAATTGTTTTTTAGCATTTTTTTTTTTTTTAATATTATGTGTATCACAATTTAACTTTAAAATGCAATTATTGTGGAATTTTGCTTTAGAATCTTAATTAAAAGATTAGCTATCGAAATACAGAATTTAAAAGAAAAATTCGGAAAAAAGCCTTTATATAAAGTTCAATGCAGCTACATTTGTTTTTCAGCATTTTCGAAAATATCGCGTGTAAACATCATAATTTAACTTTAAAATGCAATCATCGTATAGGATGCGAAAAAAAAAAAATTCCACGATGGTTAATCTTGTTAGCCATTGCGAGGGAATCGTAAATGCACATGCATGTGTTAGCCCCGGGAGCGCAATTAATAGAGAAATATTCATGACTTCGAGAAAAACAATACACTTTTTCCATTTATCAATTCATTAGTTTTTAATTAACTTTGAATTATCGAAGATCATACAACGTAGAGGAGAAATAATTTAAATCGGAAAAATATTTGTGATTCACTTCAAGATCCGATGGTACATTCCTATACAAGTAATGATAATTTCTTAGCGAGAAACTCTACACAAATTTTATCATTTTGTTATTTCAAGGAAAAAGCTCTGCTGCTACACACTGGATATTTTTATCCACTGCTCTTGCGGTTAATTGAATTAATACAGGACCGTAGAAGAGAGAGAACTCACGACATCGTGCAGGGAACGTCGTGTAAATTCACGACACGCCGCTTCCTCCCGATTCGTCATCCTTATCGCCGCATTTTTTAACTTCACGAAGTACGTATCGCGTTCTCGTATGCGCATGTATTGCGCATACGTGTGTGTTTTTGTGCGAGGGAGTACTTAACATTAATCCCCGAGCTTCCGCACATCCGCCGTGACGTCGCGAAATTAATCTCAGGCTACCATCGTATATTGTTTCGGCCGGTGCGGCAATTAATTTGCATTCGCGTGATCCGGGCATTGTTTTTTATTAAAGGGAACGCAATGCGCTACATTAAACACGCCTCGGGACTCTCGTGCGTGCGGCCGGCATGATTTAGTTACGCACCGCGGAATTTACTCGCAATTAGTCACTCTTATCGATGCACTTAGCGCTCGCATTTTTTTACCCCTCCCTCTCCCCGTCTGTGGAGAGATACCGACGATGGATGGTGCCATCGCCGCTAAATCTGTAATTGCGGTTAATATTGAAATTTGGACGTTAAAAGTTTTGAAATCGAATCGCACGTGTCTCTTCCTTTATGAGATTCTCTTTGCGATAAACGAATCTCGCGAAGCACGTGCCTGCACTTACAGGAGCACGTGATTTTACAAAACAGTTACAAACAGCTGTAAAATTTCATCGACTGACGCTTAAAGTGGGTTGCAGACAGATCTTCGTAAATATATAAGAATTATTTAGATCGTAATGCGCGATTGTTTTTTAACAGCGGGAGAAACGATAACAGGATTCGCGACAAGTCTGTGGAAAAATAACCTTAACATAATTAAATAATTTAATTTGACGGTAACATGAAAAATTTGCTCGCGCGAAATCGGACTTTATACTTTTCGCTTCTCGCGTAAAGTGGATGGATTATTTTATGATGCTCCTCGAATATATACTCGTCGGTTATCTGCAAGTATGTTCTGTCTCTCTTTTTCAACGTCGCGTGATCGTGAATGATACGCACGACGATACGCGAGATCGTAGGATCGGATTTCGTGGACGCCATTTGGAGCAGAGGGAGGGGGGAGAGAATCCACTTACAATGGAAATTTCTCCATTTCCCGACGTGACGTTTTGCATGCATCGTGCGGGGAAAGCTCCTGATACCTCGATATTGACAATTATCGTCTGGCAAACACGCAGCCGCTATATTTCTCTCTCTCTCTCTCTCTCTCTCTCTCTCTCTCTCTCTATAAATATTTATTGGCGCGTCAATATTCCGATTCCATTAGTGGAGTTACCTTGAGTTAGCACGTACTCTCTCGCCCGATTGTAGAGCAAATACATCTATCGTTACTGCCGTTGATCCGCGCATGTACCTTTTTAGGGAAGCGATCTGTTAATTTTATTCGTGTGAAAATTACCGTGAAATTAGAGCGAAACGAGTTTATATTTCCTATGACGAAGGATATCATTCAAAATTTTTTTATTGTAAATTTTATTTAAATTTTTATGTGTGAGAAAGAAAAGGATTAATCGCTCTTTTTCTTTTTTATAAGAATATCTTTTTCTGAAAAAAGATGTTCTTATCGACTTTTTAAATTAAATTGTTACATTTTTAAAACCTTATTTAAATAATACAATTTAGTGATTTTTCTCAGATTTATATTTTATATATTTTTATTTTGTCTTTTTAATTTTTATTCTATTCACTACAATAAATAATTCCGATTTTTTTTGTTTAAAAAAGTATTTTTGACGTAAACGAGACGGCAATCGATATTGAAAATAACAGCAGTATGAACAGGTCTTTGCACGGACATTTATGAGAGCATCGGCTTTCCGGTATAAAAACTCGAATGAGATATTTAACGAAAACATTTGATTTCTCCTGCCGACCATCGACGCGCTCTTCAAACGGGACGAGTGTAATTGTTTCAAATACGCGTGCACGCGGATTGATCCCCCAGCGCGGAATTTGCGTTAACGATAATTTATTCTGCAAGTGCTGTAAAAGCGCAATTAAAAATTATTGGAAGCGTTCAAAACAGATCTCCTATTAAAAATTAGAGGGTCAACGCACGTCGGAAATACGGTGAGGTGCGAATTATCATTGTTAAAATTTCACGATATATGATAATGAACTTTTAATGAAGAGCTTTTAAATCAATGTCGTGTCAAGCGCTCGTCAGATGTTAATTAAATATCCAAATAAAGAAGTTTACAGGTGGTAAAACCTTTCGAGCTATATCGCAGGCTTTAAGCAAATGTCTTTCATGTCGCGTGGTTTCCTGTATTTCGAGCGTGTGGAGCGAAAAAAGATGTCTCGCGAAGTTTTCTGAAGGATTGAAAAAGCGACATATTTAGGAACCAATCCTTTGCGAGAGATCGCCAGCGATGATACGTGGATGTGCCAATTTTCCGGAAAGGGATGGGAAAATGCGGGGCGGATTGAATTTGATCGCATGCGCAACCAATTGCACATGAAATCTGCGGATATAAGAGTAATATAAATATTACATATCGTCGATAGTATACGCGATTGTTGGCGATTGTCGGCTTCTCGAGCTTGTAGGAACGAGATACCTGTGCGCGCTTGTTACTTGAATTTTACTCTCAATCAACTCGTTCTTGTATCTTTATCTTTTATTTGTAATAGTTACATTGTAATTTAAGCCTCGATTTGAATTTTCCTTCGTGAACACGGGATTTCTCGACATTTCGAGATTTCATTGCTAATAATAATTTTTGTGAATATATTTTGCCTCTATTCTTTTGAATCACACACTTTTATTATTTGGTTCTTAAAACGCAATTCTTTGTTAATAAAAATGCAATATCATTAAATTGATAATTAATTTAATATTAAAAAATTAAATATATAATAATGAAATTTAATATAATGATTAGTAGTAAATATATAGTTAGTAAAATTAATGATAAAAACAAGTCTTAATATCTTAATAATTAAAAGTCTTAATAATTAAAAATTTACAAAAGTCATTAGATCTTGTCTGACGACCGAAAATGTTAATATTTTTTATCTTGTATTTTTTTACATGGTTTGTTTTACACGGTCATCATCGATCATTACTTAAAACGAGATTTCAGAATTTTTTATTTTACGAGATTTTACTTTTTTTTACTTAACGTGCTTCCTGCACGTGTTCGCTCCACTGTACATTTTTCGCCAATCGGGATGTGTATCAATCTTTTTGATTCGCCACCGCACGAGGTCTTTCCCTCGTTTTACCGGACACACGATCGTGTAAACGCCAATCGATAATGGTGACGTGACATAGCGAAGACGAACGTGCAAAGGCTGACCTTTCGTGTACAAAAAAAAATAGAAAAAAGTAAAATAAAACGGGAGAGCGAGAAAATGGCTGTGTCGCCTCGCTCGAATTAACCCGGAGTTAATCGGCCGTTAAGCTAGTCCAGTGGAACGACGACGGTGGTGCATCGACACGTGTGCAACGTCGCACACGTTCTCGGACGAATCGATCCTGGGACTGACCTAAGTTTAGCAACCCTCCCCGCTCGCCGAGGGTAAAGAGGCTAATAGATCAAGCATACCGACCAAATTACGCGCAGCTGTCTAATCTCTTATTAACATGTGGACTCCTTACACCCTGTCTATTGAAACACAGCAGGACTAACAATAGGCTAAAGTTCTCGGATTAATCAAACGTTTTCCACGCGATGTGTTCACGGAAGGCGAAAAAAAACACTTGCTTTTTTAAACTTTTTATACAATTATATCGTAACGAAAAGGATGTTACTCCACTTTTTATTTAGAAGCTGCATATTTATAGTTTTTATGATATAAATAACAGCTTTCAGTCGCGACGAAGCATTGATAATTCTTGAATTCTAAACACGACTAAAAAAATGGAACGGTCAGATAAAATATAGTCATCAACGGATAAATAAATCGTATTGTTTCTCTTATGTCGAAACTATGAATGCGCAAACTTTGAATAAAAAAAGTGAAATGTTTTTTTTTGTTTCTAACTATATCCAGTATATTTCCAAAATTTATCGAAACGCTCATTCATGGTACTGACATAAAAGGGACGATATATCGTTCTATTTTTCTTATTAATTCATATTTTTTGATGCATTGATCTGAAAGTTAGATAAATTAGTTACCTGCAGACTGATAAAGCAATAGGACCAAAATAACGTTTGTAGAACGGTCGAAAAATGTAGTCGGTAATTTCTGGCCACATGTCTATCGCGGCTCATTTCAGAAGTGCGACGCGACGGAAGTCCCAGCGGCGTCGCGATGCCACTAATGAACGAACGGCGCGAGCGACATGTAGTCCTGTTACGCCTTGAGCTTTTACCGCGCGTCCCGTCGAAGCTTTTACCTCTCCTGCGAGCTTTTAGCAGCCAAGTCTTCCTTCCCTCCCTTCCTCTCGCTGAGGCCTCTAAACCCTTTTAATACCCGATCCGTGCGCGGACGGCGACGACGCCAAGAGATTTATCGCACCTGTATATTGCGAGGCCTTTCTTAATCGCTCGTGAAAGCCGCGACGTGCGAGTTCTCGCGTAGCTTCCCCAGCTTTCGACGACGGCTTTGTTCGCGCAAGTCGCGCGCTCCTTGAACGGAATATTAAGGATATTAGATTCCTCGGAAATGGAGACGGATATTTAAGAGGAAAAAGCGTCTCGAGAAATGCAGCGATACCTCTCCGATGAATTTTTAATGTATAAACGGAAACAAAACAAGCTCGTTTCCGACAAGATGCACGACTTTTCTTTATTTTTTTCCACCAACGACGACAAGTATGAAAGTCTTTTATTACTCAACAAATTCAAACTCTCGTTTGCCAGTGAATATTAATAAACAAATGTCAATTTTTTCATAATAAAATTTTTCGCAATAAATTCTTTGTTTAATTTAGGGTCAAAAAATTAAGTTGTTTAATTCGATATCGATTTTAAAAGTTGGCGATTTACTGCATTTCAATGTCCGACAAACCAAGTCGGCGGCACGCAGATAATTTGCCAGATAGGTCGATGAAAAAATTGACATTTGTTTATCTTGTATTATTTGTTGGAGTTTATTCGACAAGTTTTTTTATTGGCCGCTGAAATTGCGCGTGCAGCTTCTCGCTGTAGGGTGGAGAAGGGAAGAAGAGATAGCGTTCAACGTCGTAAATCGCTCCTTCCCGAATGTCGCCCGTCTTTTCGCTGCGAATAAACCGCCTACCTATCGATCCGAACGATTTTGCCGGAAGTTGGCGGCCGTTACCCTCGATCACCTTTATCAACCCTTATGGCTCGCCAATACCGCAAAGTCTAAGCTAATTTTATACCCTCAACCCTTCCTGCCGCGCGTTTCCGACAAAATCCTCCCCCCATTCGCTCATTGGAAACTTTGAGACACGTCGTAAAAGTAATCCCGATTCATTTCCACGGGATTGCTCGTGTCGTTCTTTTCGCCCTCTCCTTCGTCCACGTCACTCCTGTCCAACTCTTTGCCACCCCTCTATCGATGCGAAGAGTTAACGAGAAAAGTAATCCAATTTTGGTCCAGCAACGGGGTAAACTCGATCGGAACGCACGGTTACCTCATATCGCTGCAGCATTTCTGTTGTTTGGGGTAGAAATCTGAAATCTCGCTGGAGACAGCTCATAAATAATTGCGCATTGATTTGTGTTGTTTAATTTATTTGATGTCTCCAATTGAGGAAGCAAATGCACAAACTTTATAAAAAAATAATTCATTACTTTATATTACTATCTTATTATGGAACTCGTTTGTTATTATTACACAAACATTTAATTTTATTTATTTATTTTACTATCATACAGCATGGATAGTCATACTTGCTAAACAATTTTTCATTGCGCTTATTCAAGTAATTAGTTGCAAATTTTACATCATTTATTTCTAAAATTAACTTCATGATCTTGTCAAAATATTGTTGTGCTACTTTGAATAGTCTGACGTGTACGTGTTTTTTATGGATTGGAAATATTTTAATTTAGTATACTTAACATTTTGTGTGGAAAATTGGAATGGAAAATTAAGACGAATTTTACCGTCTATTGACTCAACGTTCTTGTACACACACACGAAAACACTTGCGCTATTCTATAATGGAGGGAACTTGCGTAGGAAAAGCAATCTCGCGGGAAGGGATTCTGGTAAAGGCCTCGGTTGTCGCTGCGTCTTACAGGTTTATTCGCGACACCCATGGGAAAGTGGCGTACGATGACGAATCTGTGTGTAACGTATGTGTAAACAAACGTCGTTCTACAGCTCGGTCTCGCCAGGGAGTTCAACTCAATTACGCACCTCTCGAAATGCGATTCCAGCGATTCAATCAGTCGTGTGCTCGTCGCGACGAGACGGCCGATCGTTGTCATTTAAGCGTCGACTTCGGGATTGTCACTCAGAATCATCCCGTAAGGCTAGAACCAAAATCGAGCGAACGAGTGTGAACAAACAAATGAACAGTTTGCTTCAATGAGGACCGGTGTACAATCGCAGTAACTTGCTCATTCGTATTTATTCGCGCTCGTTCTCTCAAAATTGCGCCAACAAACGCGGATTTGAAATCACATCGATTTTCATCATGAGCGAAGTCTTCATCACTTATGATCATACGGAGAATTATATTTAAATAATAATAATAATAATAATAATAATAATAATAATAAGTATATAATTTAATTTAAAGAGTAATAAATTTTATTTTTAACATGCGCATATAATAATATAACTTTTATTTTATTTATGATACTGATGATCATATGGAGAATTATATTTAAATAATAATAATAATAATAATAAGTATTTAATTTAAAAAGTAATGAAATTTTACTTTTACCGTGCATATAATAATATAACTTTTTTTTATTTATGATACTGATGATCATATGGAGAATTATATTTAAATAATAATAATAATAATAATAAGTAATTTAAAAAGTAATGAAATTTTATTTTTACTGTGCACGTATAATAATATAACTTTTTTTTAAAGCGAGTAACGGGCGTTCTTCGGCGTGCTAAGAGGATTAAAGCAACGACGTGAATCCGGTAATTACTCCGCGAGGCGTTGCAAAGGATTATGAGCTGTAATTCTGTGGCGCGTGCGAAGGTGCGCGTGTGTGTGTTTTGAAGTGCGACGCCTCCGAATTTACCCTCTTCGTTTCCGAGTGCTCTCGAGGAAGCGAGGACACCCTCTCTTTCATTGGACGGATCGTTTCATCCCCAAAAATGTGTGCGTTACTCATCCCGAAACACGAGATTGAAGAAACGCCGGTAGACGAGACGGATGGGGAGAGAATCCCATGGAATGTTTCCTGTTTTGTGCCTAACAATGGCACTTATCTCCGAACGATTTCTATCACGCCTACAGAAGCGTTTTTCACCCCAACCGCGGAATCTACGGTGAATTTTAGAACGTTTCGACACGCTCGGTTAACGCCCTTCCCGTTGCTTTACTTCAGCAATAAACTCGGGAGTTTATTGCATCGTCGACACGATAGATTGGCTGCGAATTGGTATCACGGATTTTTCGTATCTACTGTCGCAATTATCTTAATTGCAGCATTATAAATTCGAGAATCTAATAGGCTAGTTTTCTTGAAAAATAAGGTGTTATTAAGAATTAAGGATAAAAAATATTGAAATTATTGCATTTTGATTATTAAATTTTGAATAGCGGCAAACTTAAGCCGCTTCCAACAGGAGTTGGTAATTTTTCTGTGTAATTTGTCTGCTTAATTTACGACTATAACCCGTTAATGCAAATATGCGGGTAATGAAACAATGTTTCGTCATGCTTGTGTAGATGTATCTTCAGATTCTTAAAATTAAATTGCATTTACCAAAAGTCTCGACGAGCATCTCACATCGAGACTTTTGTCTTCTTCAAATACACTCGAGTCACGGTGTTTAGCCTAAAAACATTTCGTTTACTGTTGTTTTCCTTTTTGTTTCTAGTTTTTCCATCGATGGAGATGTCGATTGAGAGATGTAAAAGCGAGTCTTCTGTGTAATTTTTCTTTTATCGTATTCAATTTTTCTTTTATCGTATTCAATTGAATTTTTTATCATATTCAGTAGTAATCTTATTTTGTCTCTATTAAAAAATCAGTTTGCTCATATAATCTGATCAAGCCAACTTTATTATTATAACACTTATCATTTATCACTTATCATTTATTAATCGTTTTGTCTCACTTGTGATGTAATAAATGATAAGTGATAAATGATTGCTATAAAACAGGGGTCGACAAACTTCTTCGAGAATTTGATAGTAAATATTTTAGGCTTTGCGAGTTTAAGCAAAAGCAAAGTCTAAAATTTTGCAAGAAGCAAAATCGAGGATATCAGATACTTCTATGATAAAAGACAAAATATGTTTATAAATTTTTTCACGAAATATAATACTAATAATTACGCGGATCATGAAAAATATGATCGGTTGACAGTTCGACGGAGTTTTGAGAAGAAAAAACATGTATATATTATTTTATATATATATATATATATATATATATATATATATATATTTATAACTAACTAGAGGATAAAGGTCAATACAGTAATAAACGAGCAAAATAATTAGATGATAAAAAATTTTTTTAAAATAAAGTTTGTGTTGTCGTCTACTTATTTTAAATTTAACAACAAAATTTATAATCAAATCTTTGGAACACCCATGAGTTCCCTGTTGTCACCAGTAGTAGCAGACATTGTAATGCAAGATTTGGGACAACTGATGATAAACTTCTTGGCTTGTTCCCCATTTTATTACAGATATGTCGACGACATTATTCTAGCAACGCACCCAGACAATGTCCAATCCATTCTTTCAAAATTTAATAATTATCATGATAGACTAAGTTTATAATAGAATACGAACACAATGACTCACTTAATTTCCTCGATCTTCTGTTAATTAAACAGAATAATTCAATTAAATTGGATTGGTTCCACAAGAAAACTTTCTCAGGTAGAATGCTATCATACTTCTCTAATCATCCACGTTGTCACAAAGTAGGCAGAATTTTTGGAATGATGGACAGAGTTATACTCCTGTCACACCCAAGTTTCTATCAAAAAAACCTAGAATTGGTAAAGCTATTAATATTTCAACGAGCGGTACACTTAGTTGTTTGTTTATATATATATTTATATATTGCCACAGACGGTTCGCAGAATTTTTCTGAATTCTGTGGAACATCCCAAAATTGCTTCACTATCTCAGAATATTTTTCACTAATCTATTTTTTTTTCTTTTGCCCATATAGCGAAGGAGCTTAAAGTATGCGGCAGCGTGAGGAGCGGCGGCGAAGTGTGCTGCTCGGCCGACATGGAAGTGAGATTGCAGGCGCGGGCACGTGACAAGCACGAGAAGGCCACCAAAGAAACTCTCCATAGAATGCATCAGGTTCTATCCACGCGGGGAAACAGGTTCCACAGTGAGTAGCACCATCTTTTTCCGATTTCGTTGATAAAGGAAACCCGCGGCACGTGGCAATGCCCGATGGGAATATCACGGGATACATGTTCTTTCTCTTTCTCTCTGGGATAGAACATATTGGGGAGTTGAATGACTGGACGAGGGGCAGCGAGAGAGAACAAAGCTTTCCTTTGTCACTTATTACCGTCAATACCAAAGAAATTTTAACGACCGTAAAACGAATATTAAAAAATTATTACTCGTGTCTTGGAAAGTATATTTATCAAAATGTAGACTTATATTTTAGCTACATAACGAGATATTGTCTTTCCGATGGAAATCTTTTGGGATAAAGTGGATGGAAATTAAATTTTGTATTCAACGTTGGCGATTAACAAGTCCCTCGTGTCCCCGATACAAATTTCAGCGTAAACCGCCCCTCTGCTTTCCATGCTCGTCCAGCATTTTGTTCGCTTTACACCGGTGAAACTTTTTAATCGCCTTATTCAAATGCCTTTTAATCCACTTATTCGAAAGTAACGCGCTGTGCTCGTGCATTCAGGAACCGGAAGTAAAGCCAATATTTCAAGAAACTCGAGTTTCCAGCAGTCGGAAAGGCGAAGGCAGAAGTGACTCTTCGTTTTGCACGATCGAAGAAGTCTTTTGAAAGATTGTAATGTTTTTGTAAGAGCGACGTAAGATTGCAAAATGGATTTAAGTATATAGGAAAAGGGATTCAGAAATCACGCTAAAGGGAGAACTTCTGCAGAACGGAGCTTTTTGCTATGTATAAAATTCAAATTTAAAGAAATGTGCGAAGAATCGGAAAGTAGTAGCTGTAAAACAAATTTTACAGTATAAAATCAAAGTGAAACCTCTCTTCTACCCCGCAGTTAAGCGATTTTTTTTATCCTCGCAGCTCATCTGCCACTATCGTCGAGCAGTTCAATCGGTCGGGCGACTCACTCGTTAAACCTCTAGTCTAGTGCTCGAGTTTAGATGAACATTTCGAGCCGATTCCTGAGAATCTGTGCCCCAAAATGCTCGCGATTCAGCGGTTGGTCGCCAATCGCGCGAGTGACGCTGTGCCTCAGGAACGTCCCTATACAAGAAATAGGTAGTACCTTGCACCAGGAAACTAATTATTAAAATTATTTTTACAAATTAATTTTTGTTTTTATAAATAATTAAACACTAATTTTTTTATTAATTATATGTTTTGTGATAATATTATAATATTTTTTATGATAATAAAAAATAGAACAATAGTTTTTCATATCATCCGTGAAGTACTATTGTTGATGCGTTTTTTCTTTAAGTTAAGGTTTCCCTAGTAGGGACCTAATCCACTAAAAAACGTGTAACCCTTTGCACTCCTTTGTCGAGTGTGACTCGACATCAGTTTTTATCTCAGGAGCTCCTTTGTCACTCGACATTTTTTCAAAAAAATAATAAAACTGATTTAATTGAATTTGTTTCTTCCTTTATTTATTTAAATTGCCCTATTTTTTAGTTAAAGTAAATTTCAAATAAAATACTTAAAAGCGTTGGGAACTGCTGGTAACAAAATTGAAATATAATTCGGAGTGCAAAGGGTTAACAATAGTACCTCACGGGTGACGTAAAAAACTATTGTTCTATTTTTTATTATCATATTATCATAAAACATATAATATTAATAAAAAAATTTAGTGTTTAATTATTTATAAAAACAAACATTATTTTGTAAAAATAATTTTAATAACCAGATTCGTGGCGCAAGGTACTATTTCTTGTATAGGGACGCTCCTAAGGTACAGCATCACACAGGAGGCACAGGAGGCGTCACCTCAAAAATCGACTTGAAATGTTCATCTAATCTCGAGCACTGCTCTAGTCAATCCTTCGGGTAAACTTTTTAACAGACATACTCGAAACACAATGCTCGATCGAGCGCACACTCTCTTAAGCGTGGGCCTCCGGAGTAGAGGGATGAAGTGCGGGAATGAAGGGAGATTTCAGGGATAACGGCAGCCACGGCTCAACGCGAAAGTGGATGTTGACGACCTCTCGCTGCGTACTCCTCCAAGAACCAGCTCGGTTCGCGAGGTTTTTTTTCTAATTAAAGGGAAACAGCGGACTGCATCGAAGAAGGTTTCACGAGAGTACAAGGGCTGCTCTTGATGCAGACACTGTCTTGTGCGCGCTCGAGGAAGCATCTGCATGCAGGCCGTATTGTTGAGTGTATCGACTCGATTGCGTCACATACGAAGGAAGAAAGTGATGGCATGTGCAAAAAAATGACATTTTTTTTAAACGAGAGAATAGAAAGTATTACGATGTCTTAAATAAAATCAAAATAATTATCTCTTTTGCGTGCACAACGGCTGATTTTGTCGTCGAGGATATTTTCGAGCACTAGATTTTGTATTGATCGTAGAAAAACGGGAATTTTCTTAACTGAAAATTTAAATGAAAGCGTTGAAAATGTAGAAAACAATATTTTTGTAAAGATATTAGTTACGAGAAAATATGCGGCCGATGGGAGCGGCGAGGAATATATCTCGTATATTTTATCGAATTCGTGTGGCAAGGATATAGAAGACCGCTGCGGCCGCAAACAAAAGCGTCCTTATTGATTTGTTATTCGGCGATTTACAAGCAGGATCTGTGGCGTCTTCGTTCATGTAAATTGTGTGACGGATCATCAGGATATTTGTCGTTTCCTCGTATACTTCCGACGATATCCACCCTCCCTAAAGTGTATCCGCATATTCGCATTTGCATGTACCTTTTAGATATCCGAATCCTGAGGTCGGAATGCTTGAAATTTGATTTGCCCGAGTTTGCACGACGTTTCCGAATGCACGCAACTCAATAACGAAATGATATACAAGTATGTACATGCATATTCATGTCGCCCAACCAGGTCGTCACTCATCCATTTTCTTCATTTATTCTCTACTTTCTTAATTACTTCTCTTGCTTCATTTTATTTCTATTTCTTCAAAAATCGTTTGTAAAATTTATTTGTATTTTTGTTTATTTATTTTATTTGTATTTTGTATTTATTGTATGCTATACGCAGAGTTTTTATTTTTTTCTGCTCAAGACGTTCTATCGACTGAATAAAACTTTTTATGTTCGGGCTGCGTTTTACTTGTATCGACTTTGCTGTTTGTTCGCTGTTTCTCTTTCGTCGCGTCGATATCCGTTGTAAGTCTCGAGAACAACAATAGCAACATTTGGGACGTCTCTCTGTCTATGTTTGTGCGCCACAACAGATGCATTTAGATGCGATTTAGGACGCCGTCTGCTCCGCTGCAATTAATAGGAGAATGTTGAACACGAGTGCGCCGTCGTAATTAGCGTAGGTAGCGTTAACAATTCGTACAATACCCGAATGCCTTCGGAATGCCTGTGTCGAGAACGATAATTATTTGGGCTCTCTTGCACAACCGTTTCGAACACTATCCGTTACTGCGAACGCCAGCTGCGTGTCTCGAAGAGCAACCACTTCGAGAGAGAACTTCTTCGGAGGATATTATCGTGTATAATGGAACGCGCAGTCCTTTATGTATTTAAATAATCTTACACAACGCTCTTTGGCATTTCTTCGCTTTTACAAAGCAATTTTCACCGAAGCGTACATTAGCAATATCTCATTTTATTAAGAATGCTAAGAATCGAAAAAATCTTTAGATGAAATTTAAGATGAAATCGCTGTAAACTATCCAACTATACAACTAGACTCACTGGCCACGTTATTCTAGTTGATAAAAATCGGGGAAATCAATTGGAGGGTTTAGCTTCGACCCTAAAAAATCGTGTCATTATATCGTAGAAACCTGAATGCATAAGTTATACTGTTGAATTTCTAGAGACTTTCCCTGTCATTTGTAGAATATCGATATGAATCGGAGAAAATCTCATTGACTCTGACATACAGAGTGTCCCCAAAAAATATTTATAAATGCTGTAACGTGTAAAAAAATATTATATGTGTGATAATGTGAAATAATTTGTGAAATTGAAAAATTGGAAAAATGGAGATGAAAAAAAAAGAGAGAGACAGAAAGAGATTAAATGTTTTTTTTATTTAATTAATAATTGTTTTTAGTTAAAAAAAATGGAACATTTTTAAATCATTTTGTGTACGTATATAATGTCGGAAAATGTATATTATGTATAAAATTATAAATTATTTTTTGTAAAGTATACTCGGTGTTTTTTTCAAAACTTAAGAATAAAAAATTAGGCTATTTCTAGGACATATATATATATATATATATATATATATATATATATATATACTATATATATATTCTGTCACGAATATACATTCTGTATAAACGATAAAGGATTCGTGCTTCTTGTAAAGGCTGACTAAAGTGGGTACCAGGTATCGAAGTTGGACGGTGGTACCTCAAAGGGGCTTCAACTGTAAAAGCCGACATGCAGCAAAAAGATGAAAGACCGACGAGAAGGTGCGGCCTTCGAATAATTTTGTTAACCGGGTTCGTTAGACACTCGAGAATGCTTCTCGAGTTGAGACGTGTCCCAATTTCCGCGTTAATTGCCGACACCACGGTCTCGCGAGTATGATCAAAGATATCGATCAAGGATATCGTCTTCGCGTGATGGACATTGATTTAGAAAAACTTTCAGAAATTATGAAGATTTTAAAATTGGACGGAATTTTAATTGGAACTCTATGCTAGAGAAAAACAGCTTGTGATGTTAATTTTTCTGTTGCCTCAATTTCGCGTCGAGCACAAAATCTATTTCTCCCCCAATTAAATATTTCTCAAGAAATCTTAAACGGTTCCAAATTTAATGTTACATTCTCGTTTATGATTCATGTCCTTGTTGGATGGCGCTCTAATCTCAAATTCCACGAGATTTAATTTTATTTGTTGCTAGTCGAAAAAAATGTTATATTTTAACTCGTATGATATAATTTAACATCTGACTTTATCTGCATTTATTTTTATGCGTATGACCTGTCTGAAAATTTATTCTAGTAAATTCACAAAACTGTTAAATAATTTAATTAAAATTTCACTGATACTGTAAATGTCACGTTGTCATATTAAAATGTCATGTCAGTAAAGAAACTTCTACTTAACTCAATCTTTCGACTGAAACGGCCGCAGCTCTCGATGAACAAAGCACAGCGTGATGCACTTGTAATGCAACGAGAAGCAGCATTTTTCCCTCGAACCACCCCCGTTTCTCGCCCTTGCTCACTGACGAACAATCTCCTTATCGCCACTTCCACTGGGAGGGAATGTGATTAAAATTCCTTTTAGCGACGAATCCGGTTCCCTTTTCTGTCGCAAGTCCACCGGAGGTGGTAAAAAGCACAGACGTCGATCCCACAGCGAGAGGGGTGGTTGCCGAGGGAAACGGAGAAGCGGCGACGACTGTTGGGTAGTTGCCGCAAGTTCGTTGGGCTTTTAATTCGCAATACGAACCACCCTCCCGTCCGACGACGAGTCACACCCTGAAATCTCGACTAATTTCCCGTTTCATGCTCGACCGCGATTTTCTGCCGAGAAAGGCGTCAAAGTGTCGAGAAACTCGTCGCGATAAGGGAGTTATCTCGGGATTATTTTCATGGATCTTTCTTCTTCACATCACATTATTATTGACTATATAATGAATAATAAAAAATATAATTTAATTAATTAAAAAAAAATAAAAAATTTCATTAACAATTTAATTAAATGATAAGGTTTATATAAACGGGTATAACAGCGATTAATGGAGCTTTGATAATGGATTATCAAAGTTTTATTTTATAAAATTATTTATAAACCGCGATTACATACATATATAAGCAGAATTGCGTGACTTATGTGTGTATCTTATCACTTGCAGGTTTTTTCAAGGATCTTTTGGCGGCCAGTAAACGAGGTTTCCACGAGATGTTCAAGAAGACCTACGGTATGATTTACGAACAGAACGCGTACGTCTTCACAGACTTTTTCAAGGAACTGGAGAATTATTACGCGAAAGGAACGGTGAGTACTTTCCTCTCCTTTTTTCTCCCTTGGAATTTGATTATCTCGACGTTAAAATGAGATAACTACGATTTACTTTTTGCGGAAAATTCCATCTATAAGATCGGATCCCGATCAATTAAAGCAGAGTCTGTTCAGTCTCTCTTGAAGGGAACGCTTCTGAATAGAACAGTCCTTCCCATACTGTTACCGGAAAATTTGGAATTATGGTGTCCATAACGTTCAAACTATTCATCAAACCTCTCGTTTGATGTCGCGCAGGGAACATGCCTCCGACGAAAATTGCAATCGCGCGTTAATTTCCCCGTCTCTTCTCTCGGTCCCTTCACGCTCCCTCTCAGACACCCTTCGCCCTGGTGTATTAAACGCGAATAAATAAGACGACGAGCCGTGAGGAAAATTTCTGAAGCTGACGAGTCGCGTCTCGGGATCTAAAGTTTATTACGAGCCGTTTTCCGTGCAATTACGCTCGCGACGACACCTTCCTCTCAGAATATCAGCGAGCGAGAAATGTAAGAGGGAGTACGAAGGGGAGTAAGAGATGTAAGGGCGCGATATATCCTTCGAAAGTGTCGCGAACGCATGTAGGTACATGAAGGGCAAAGGATCTCTCTCGCTTGTAGCATGTTGATTGGAAATAAAACGTATAATAAAAGCGATGCCCTTATCAACCTCTTGTCATTCGACAGATGTCACGGTATTTGGATCTTCAAAGGAAAAAATGATATCCCTTCCCACGCGTGACTCGCGTGATATTCCAAGCTATCTCTCTTAAACTCGATTCGTACAGAACACGACATGACATGACGTAACGCGTCACGTACCGTTCTATTTCTCTTACAGTCGTCAACGTCGCGACGAAGGTATCGACAAATCATATCAAGATTTAACAAATTTAAACTCTTCTTTGCCAGTGAATATTAATAAAAAAATTTCATTGTTTGGCAAATTATCTGGCAGAAAAATCCGGTTTTAAAGTTGACGATTTTTCTGCATTTTAACGTTCGACAAATCTAGTCGGCGGCACGCAGATAATTTGCCAGACGGGTCGATAAACAATTAAAATTTGCATACCAGATAATTTCTAAAAAAGAGAAATATCTTTCATAGAAAAATCTATTGACTCGTTTAATTATCATTTTTTTAATCCGAAAGTCATAGCTCGAAATTATTCGCTCAACATTGATTTTGCGAAGAAAAGAATTGAATTTCGAAAAGAAGAGATTTTCTTTTTGAGAGTGAGAAAGAGAGAGAGAAGAATTAAGCTTTTTGCAAATTTTGAGTTTATTTTTAGAGGCAGATCCAGCAAAGTTAATCCGTTTTGATATCCTTTGGTTTTGGTATCCTTAAATTCCTCGAGGAACGTCATTCCAAACGACCGTAGGATAATCGTGCGACGTGAGTTGACTTTCAACTCCGCCCTTTAACGCTTTTAAACGTCTATTGGGGTCGCGGCGAGAACAACCCCTTGTCCACGATGTCCGGTCCGCGCTCCCGAAGCTCGAAAGTCGGTAGAGGGTGGAATCACGTGCGAAGGTGGATTTAATCAATATGCTTTTGACATCGCCGGCGTTGTTCCGATAAAGGAACCCGCCGCCGCCAGAGCGAAAATATCCCATCGCCGGAAGGGTCCCGTACGCGTTCTCCGTGTATTCTATCCCTACCCACCTATCGAAAGGCTTCCACAATTACACCGCGATCTATTGAATTTACCTCGAGAGCTCGCCACCCCCCTTCAATCGTGC
The DNA here is from genome assembly GCA_901521435.1 of Crematogaster levior. NCBI lineage: Eukaryota > Metazoa > Arthropoda > Insecta > Hymenoptera > Formicidae > Crematogaster > Crematogaster levior. The sequence goes on along the minus strand of CABEGB010000688.1, from coordinate 66,280 downwards.
TCGTGCCGCTCCGGGATGGAATTTAATTTTACTTGGAAACACGATCGCCTCTCCGGTTGTGTTATTTCGCGTCAGGAAGCGCGTTATTAAGCGGACGAACAGGGAAAAGAATCCGAAGCGAGCGCGAGATGTAATAAAGTCTCGGTGAGAAGAGTGCGAGCTATCTCTCGCGGGGTGAGATGCAACGCTCGAGACAGTCGCGACGAAGTAGCAACTGAAGACAACAAGGAAATGCGGAAGAAACTATCTTATGGGTTTAGTGTCTGCACGGACGGTACAGAAAAAAAAGAGCAGCGGGTTTTTGAGAATGAATGTCTCGTTGCTGCTTCAAACTCCGGATGACCGGACACGAATGTAAAGGATATTAAGAATGCAAACTATCGGACAATTATAATTACAATCCCGTATGCGAGATAATAGAAGCGAAGTAGACCTCAGAGTTCTACACGTCCGACACTTGCGCTTGAGAATGGCTTCTGGCTGGAAGGGACGTTAGGTGATAGGTACATGGTTGTACAATTCGTCACGCGGTGTCAAAAGGAAGAGAGGGAAAGGAGAAAGAGGAATACGACGATCGAGACGAGACGCTTTGTCGATTGTCATTCAAATCGTCTCTCGAATTATTCACCGGCGCCGCTCGGAACCTGTTCCGCATGCACACGGCGGAAGGCGAAGTACCCGGTCACGTGAATGCATTATCGTTGCAACGCTGCCGTCACTGATAAATTTATCGCGAATATTAATCTGCCGCGAATCGCGCAGTTTTCAACGTTTCTGGAAAAAAAAAAAGAAAACTTTTTCATGAACCTTTGTAACATGTTATAATAAAATCAATTAGAATTTATTATATGTATTAATATAAATAATAATATAAATTAATATAAATATACATTTATATTATGTATATGAGTATATATATATATATATATATATATATAATATATATATATAAAATATATATTTAAAAATATATATATATAAAAATTTATATTATATTATATTATCTTATATTATATATTATATATTTTATATATATTAATATAAATAAATAATATTAAGATATACATAATACGAGATATATATAATTAAAAAAGTTCTCTAGTTGATTTTATTAAATATATTAAAAATGTTTCATTGCTATTATATCGGCAACTTTTGTGCTCATCATGTTCCTAAAACTTTGAGATTTCGTAAAACATTTGTACATCTCTCTGTGTACGACAGTAGTTGAAAGTCACGAAAACAGTTCCCAGACTGTTTTTTTTATATTAAAAAATGACAACATCTACTAAGTACTCCAAATGAGCATGATTCATATTTTGTTCCAAGATTCGAGGAATAAGTGTGTAATTAGATTAACTGCTATGATGACGTTAAAGGCGTATGTCGCGACGACAACGTCCAGGAATAAATATATCAAGTTGATTTAACCTTCTGTTCCTTTCTTCTTCCTTTTATTTCTTCTTTCCTCGGTATACAAGCTCGAAATCGAATTCTTAGCGAACGCTCTTGTATTCTACTTACGCGAGTAATCGCTGGAGGTCATTAATATTCCATTGAGCCGTCTATTGAACATGGTATTTCGGTTGTTGGCTTTTGATTAATTATGAAGTGCGAAATTGCGGCGACAGATTGTAGTAAACAATCCGAAAAGATAGTTCGTGTTCTGTTTTTCGAATAATCGTTGATCAAATGAATCGAACTATCGCTGATATGATCGTGGCTTAATAACAATTACAATAATGTATCAGAATCATATGTATTTCTTGTATGAATTACTCGTATATTTGTTTTTTCGGCTGATGAAGACTCCGTGAAGTCAAAACGGTTCACTTTGTTATTATTTGTAATAAAGTTTTAATTTTTTTACGTCATCTAATTATTAGCTCGTACATTATATATTGATCTTTTTATCTTCTCTTTTTGTTGTTATTTATAACGAGCGTTTTCGATTTTCTAGTGTATTTATTTTCATTGATTTATTTCTCTATAATGAAGGACCACCATATAATTAAAAATTCTACTAATTATGCGTTTCAGGTGGATCTCAATGATGCCATGGATAATTTCTTCAACACTCTCTATCAGAAGATGTTCACCGTGCTCAACAGTCAGTACATCTTTGACAATAAGTACTTAATGTGCATAGGCGAACATATGAAGGAGATGCGACCATTCGGGGACGTGCCACAAAAATTGGGCGTGCAGATTAAACGATCGTTCGTGGCCACGAGAGCATTCAGCCAGGCCTTGACCGTTGCTGCAAACGTGTTGAAAAATATGCAATCGGTAAGAGAATATATAGCAACATCGAGACAGTCCAAACCGATGTAGCTCGATTTGAATACGTTCAAACCGCATGGTATCTAATCAATTCTTAAATATTTGTAGATTAAATTTTTTATATTAAAAATTGAAATCTAAATCCAAGGCAAATTTGGTTCTTGTATTTCAATTACGTGAATAATCGCTGGAAGTCATTAATATTTCATTGAGCCGTCCATTGAAGGAAAGAACTTCGAGAACGACGAAAATTGATTCAAATTAATTCGATGATATTCTTTTTGTTTATTTTATATTCGTTTGAAATAACTAAAATTATCAAATTGTAATTTCTAATATTTAAAAAAAAATTCAAACCGCGATATCTAATCAATCCTTAAATATTTGTAGATTAAATTTTGTATATTGAAAATTGTGAAATTTAAATCCAAGGCAAATTTGGCTCTTGTATTTCAATTACGCGAATAATCGCTGGAAGTTATTAATATTTCATTGAGCCATTGAAGGGAAGGAACTTCGAGAACGAAGAAAATTGATATTTTTTTTCGTTTATTTCATATTTGTTTGAAAAATAACTAAAATTGTCAAATTGTAATTTATAATATTTAGACCAAAATATTAAAAATAAATAAATTCAGAACATAGTCACAAAAGTTGATAGAATATTTGTCTACCTCGGTCATTTCGATTCTTTTTCACTTTGTTCTAATCCACCTTAATTTCTATTCTTCTTCAAATTTCTCTACGTTTGTGGCTCTTACGCCATTATTCCGCAACCGCAACCGCGCGCATGATTCTAAAACGAACTCTTTGTTGGCTGTAGCTGAAGCCGTCGGCGGATTGCGCAGCTGCCTTGACCAGGATGACAGCTTGTCCGGCCTGCAGCGGTATATCGGACAACGTGCTGGCGTGCGGCGATATGTGTGCCAACGTGATGAAGGGTTGCTTAGCGCAACACGCGGCACTCGACACTGACTGGAATCAGTTCGTCGGTGAGCAATTTCTGCACCATCTCCCCTTCTCTTTTCTTCTCGCCCGGTTATTATAGAGAGTACACGGATCATCGACAGGCGCAATCTATTGTACGCGGAAAGTCGAAAGTCTTGGAAGCTGCACGAGATTTTCTGCGAAAATGATTGCACTTTGCGTTGTCATAGATAGCGAACAAGGAACTTTTTATTAAAAAGAAAATATTTCGAAAAAACAAGACAATAATAATATTGATATCAGTCATCTATATTTTCTTGATTTATAGAAGGTTCCAAGTTGAGGAAATAGAAGAAATATTTCAGCGAGACATTTGGCGTGAAATTTTCTTCTCTTTTCGTTTCGCTAGGATATTTCCAATTGAGTTTCCAATTGATTCACTTTACCATTTCCAAACGCAGAGGCTGTAGACAAGATCGCCGATCGGCTGCTTGGACCGTTCAACATCGAGGTGCTGGTGCGCCCGATTAATCTGAAGATTTCCGAAGCAATTATGAACTTCCAAGAGAGCAGCCCGGACGTGTCGCAGCGCGTGTTTACCGGGTGCGGAAAGCCGAAGCTGGGACGTCGCAGACGCAGGGATAATCGCGAGCTGCAGCTGGAGGAGTCTCTGAAATTCGAAAACGAAATGTTGGACGTGACGGAGGATCGCACCTCGAACGCTGCGATTCTGGACAAGCTGGTGAAGGAAATACGCCAGCGGGTGCGCGATCTCCGACAATTCTGGGTTTACTTGCCCTATCGACTGTGCAACGAGGGTCTGGTTGTGCCACCCAGCAACACGAACGAATGCTGGAACGGCACGCACGTGGACAAGTAAGAAGGAATAAAATTGTATTCATAATTAATTTCACTTGTTAGTACTTGGCTGTGAGAAATTTATTTATTATATTTTATATTATTATATTTTATGTCAAACTTATGTATTCTTGAACAACGGTTTTACGTTTCAATGCTTCTTATAATTTGTAAAAAATGTTGATGAAGACTCAGTGTAGTCGAAACGTTCATTTTAAATATTGTTTGAATTAATTCTTGTTAGATATATATGTTTTTTTAAAAAAGAACATCCTTGTTGTTGCTCGATCACATTTCCTATTTGGTCTCTGTATCTCTTTCAAGTTATTTAATATAAATAAATTAACAGTGTTTTATAAATGCGCGCCATAATAACGTTGTCTCTCTCTCTGTCATAGTAAGTCAGTACACGACTATATTCGCTTATATTTTTTCAGATACATATATCCAGTGTCATCCGATGGTGAGTCTCAGATGATGAATCCGGAAGTGCGTAGTATGGGACCTCGACCGACCATCGTGAGGGATCAGGTTTTCGCGTTAACCACCATCACGAACAGATTGAAATTGGCATTCAACGGGCAGGATGTCGATTGGATCGATACTGGTAATTAATCAATAGCTACAATTTTTCTTTGTCTATCGGTGGCTAATCATTTCTATGATTTTACAGATGAAACGTGGTACGGTTCCGGCAGCGGTTCGGGCGACAGCGCGATCACCGACGACGAGGATGGCTTTAAGGAGGGCTCCGGTTACGATGGCCCACGTACGGAATCGGAACCGGAAACGCCGAAACAACCGTCGCCGCCGGTCCACGAGGTTGAGACGCCGCCGCGGGTGGATATCGAGCCGCACAAGGGTACGGGTACGAGCAGCACGGGTACAAGCAGCAACCAGACCATCTCCGCGAATGGTGGAGAAGACAGCAGGCCGAAAATGTCGTTGTTCAGGGCGCTGACGACGTACCTAATGCCGATAGTGGTGATGTGGTTCGGCGGTTGCTTCAACGACTTGCTGTGATCGCGTGGACCTTACGACTCTAAGCGTAGCGCTGTGTAAATATTGCCAGATTGCGAGCCCACGATCTCGATGGCGACGAACGAAGGAAGGAGGAGGATCGCGTGAATCGCGCATCAGATCGTCCCGCGAATCTCGCGGATCTCCGCAAAAACACTTCGGGAAATTAGGGAGGACGTTTTCGCCAATGGAACTTCACGTTCCTCGGACCCTCCGTTTCAGCACTCGCCAAATCGATTGCGTGCATGAAGTCGATTTAGCGAGTACATGGATATTCGTGGCCATAGCTCACTCTTGTTGTAAGTGCGCAAGAGCGGGAAAAATCGTACGAAAGATTGTTAACTATGCTGCTATTTGAATGAGAGACTGTAGGTACTCGGCGAAACCTATTTCACTGAATTCTTACAACTGTAGCTTTCGTTTCGCCAGAGACGGAAAGAAAAGGCGTTTGAACTTCGACGTTCCGAATGCTATTAGATAGAACTAAGAAAATAGTTCCATCGAGAAGATAGACCGCCGAGCTGAACTTCAGTGAACATTTGAGAGCGATTTCATTTTCCTCCTTTCACCTTGCTCTCTTGAGACGAATCACGCGGGTGTATTTCATCGCTCATGACATGCGTGGTCATCGCGCAGAGGGATTTTCTTTCGAAGTACATAAATATTCCACGAACTCTTCTAAACAAGTACGAACACGAGATTACTTTCGAAATTTCCATTTCCGAGAGATGTCTCGGGAAGGAATTTTTACGCGAGCTTTGAATAGATATTACAAGTGTAATACTGTTGTATAATACACTGAAGGACTTTCCGAATTTTAGATGTACCGTTAAAATTATATCAAACCCTTACTGCCAATTGCCGAGGTTCGAGTTTCTGCGTAAAGTAAGTTATCGCCGGTGGCGATATAATAATTACTCCAGTCTGGATCGAGTCTTTCCGAATTTAAGTAAGCGAGCTTATTCCATTGCTGACTGGAAATACGAATTTAAATACGGGCAAATTATTGCGAGAAAATGCGCTATCGTGATGAAAAGTCTCATTCCAATCGGGTCAAACTTTTTCGGACTTTACGCATTCCCTGTAAGAATGCTACTGCCAATTCTGAAGATACCCGAAACTTTCTCTTCCTTTCTACCCGAATATCTAATACAATACTGCAAGGTTATCTTAGTTTATCCGTTTTTTTTTTGGCACGCATCGTTTCATAAGCGGCCAAAGATGAAATTGTTGATCAGACGGCGTGATTGCTACATTGCATGCCGGTGAGTGATTGAAAAGCAATGTACGTCGATGGTGTATACGGTGATTATATGCAAACCCTGATCGTGATGATCGTGTGAAGAGAAAGAGAAAGAAGAAAGAGAGACATTAATTACATATGTCAGAAATACGTAAGACGGATCGAACGGAGTATACGAGCGGAAGCGGGACTGAGTATTTATTAAGTGTTCATCAATTGGGCGTCTCGAGATCTCTGCGCGGCACGAACAATCAGGATCCTTGTCCCGATGTTTTATTGTCGCAGGATTTGCAGATAAGCTGCATATTAATTAAAATTTTAATGTAATTGATTACGCGTTTAGCATGTCAAATGTCATTTACTGATGTTGCATTGTATTTTTTTTTTATGGTCGTCAAAAGTCGCGAAGGGATCAACGGTGATTTCGTAGATCCAAGCAAGGATTCAAGTTGGCTCATGTTGTATGCGAGATTTATTAACGAAGATCAGTGTTCCCGCCGCTCGGTTTCACCGACAGCGAATACGATCCCTTTGGTGCAACGCGATACAATCAAATGGAAATAGCAATTAACGGATAATAACGACCTGGGTGGGTTCCGGGGGGAGTTACGTTATCGCGAAACCGAGCCGTAGCACTTGTAACATTAATCTGCGGTAGAATTAATAGTGTGGAAGACGCGAGAAACGTTCGTAAGATGTAAATAAGGATAGCGACGGTAAGAAAGAGAGTGTGATAAGAATGCGATAAGAAAGAGAGTGTGATAAAAATGCGACGTGATGCTTTCGGCGTTTAAAATGAGACGTATGTGTCAGACTTTACACGACGAAAGGAAAAAACTATGGGAAGACTATAGAAAGTTACGAAAACAGAATCAGTTGGTTCTCCGATTACATGTTTGTCCAGCGTTATGACTCATTGAAATAATGGTACAAGTCAGTAGTATAACGCATTAATCTTTATTTCTTATTCTTCATCACACTTTGAACTTTTTCAAGTATGTATCAGGCTCAGTTAAACAGCTTATTTTGATGTGAGATATATGTATAATAAAATCTGTTTCTTTACATGTGTGGAAAAAGATTTCGCAATAACGCAGATAGATTTCGTATTTAATACGTATTTTATACTTAAGTAGAGAACCTCTTTTGTTTCGCAAAAATATGACTTATACCATTGTGCCCAACGGCCCGTCTTAGTCGCTACGTATCGTTCATAGGAATTATTAATTCGGAGGCAATAGTGTCGAGATGATGCGAGAGAAGAGGCGGTCAGAGGCGGACTCCTGTGATAAAATCAAATAGATTGAGCATTAGATGACCGCCCTCCGCACATCCGCGCTTTCTTTTATGGCTCGTTGTCGAGAGGTGAGGAACATGCGAGACCGCGAGGGACATTATTAAGAAAGAAATCTAGTGAAATATTAAAATAGTATATCACGGATAATTATTTGTAATTATATTATTGTAATAATATTATTATTTTTATTATTATTATATATTATATATATATGAAATGAAATTAATATAAAAAAATGTAACGCTCCGCAACTCAAGAGTGTTTTGTGCGTGCGCGTGTTTTAAGAGTCGTACGTGCGAGACGCGAAATTCACAATGCCGTGAATTCGTTGTTCCCCGGCGTTATACACGAAGACACATACATGTTTTCACAAACACAGACACTTACGCACATATAGGCATTTATATGCAGACAATTAATGATATTTTTAATCCTTGCCAAATTATTTCGCGAAGAACGTTGCGTGCACTTTTTATACATACATATATATATTGTGTATGTATGTACGTACTGTATACATATAACATATTATTCTTTCCCCCTTTTTTTTATTTCTATCCTTTTTTCTTTTAAACGGCGTATCGTACAGTACAGCGATGCAAGGGTATCGAGGAACAGGAAACAGGGTGTTAACCGCAAAAGCTTTATTAACAGTTGAGGGATTTGTAAAAAAAATAAAGAGAGACGGATCGTTTGGAACGATTTCTCTTTCTTTCTTCGCGAGATCTTCGAGACATGATTTAAGGAATCCGAATGTCCGCGCCTGTATTCGAAGATTTAGAAGGAAGAATATCTTGCTTACGATTACAAGTGTGTAGGTCTAATCTCGGCGATTATATAGAGTAGAGGAGAAACGTATAGTTTTTTGCAGAAACAAATCCGCTGTCGATCGTGCGATTTAATTCATTTTCTCTCTCTCTACAGAAGATCTACCGAGCTTATTCTCCTCCGCTGAAGAGAATTCCGGTTCCGCTTGTCGAAAGTAGATTAAAATGTTAGAAGGGGGTTCGCGCGCGCACTATTTTTTTATTTTTCCCCTTCGAAACAAAGCAATCCTCGCGAATAACAAAGAAAGAAAAAGTATATATATATATATATATATACTTTAGATTGTCTCACAAACGCATCCGTGGCCCATTCGGATTTCTGGTGTAGAGTCGACGCGAAAGTGAGGAAGACGAATTAACAAGTTTTCTAAGTGCCCCACAGTACGATAGAGAGCATATACATAGATTTATACATATATATATATAAATTAGCGCGGAGTTGTGTGCGTGCGTATATACGAGTATATACGAGTGTGTGCATGAGAGAAACCGTGTTGATCTGTCGATCTTGAGACACAATCGCGATAATGTCTCACAGAATTTAAACTCGTGTCTGATTCCCTCAGACAAAACGAGGGTGATGTATAATATGCTGACACGCTAATTATACCGACGTAAAGTCTTCACTTGAAGATCAGTTTTAAACGAATATAAATAAAAAAAAACGCAATAAATCCACACAGCTAAGCTTGCGTACGTCTGGATCGATTCTTGCCTTCCTTCGACCACGATGTTCAACATTGTATATTTAAATTATAATAATTCGTAATTATTTTCTGCGAAATCGCTGGTTAATTTAAACTTGTCCTGTCGTTTAAATTTGATTACAAAGGTAATTCCTCTTTCTTAGACACGTTCCGCAGCTCCTTTTTTTACGGAAGGAGACGGGAGGGGACAAGAGAATATCTTGAGAACGAAACGTGCGTTTTACAGAAATCATCATATATTTGTTTCTGATAATGACAAATCTCAATAATGTACATCTCATGCGCAATCGTTCACTAGCACTGGGTAAAATAATGCAGAATCACCTTTGCCTAGATTCTATGTAATTCGTATTAAATTATATAAATGGTCGGAGCAACGAAGTACCTGATTTTTACGATGCCTCCCCTCGGTCGTGGAGGTGACGCGATTTGAACCGCATTTGTCCACTCGAAACCAGATTAAATCCTTTCGACGAGAATGTTTAACTTGCATTTATAAGAGATATTTTCGACAAAGAGAGATTATCTCACCGGTAATCCTAAAACGAGCACAGAGTTAATCGCTATAACGCCAACACAAGCGTCCTCGCTTGACAAGGTTGTTATGTTGCTCTCATGAAACGGTACGATAGATCTGCTCTTCCTAACTATACCTCTCTCAATTTTTTAATTTACTTGAAGTGCGCACGCTTCAACTTCAATGGAAGCGAAAGGAAAGACGACTCAAGAATGAAAACGCAGGAGATTTACAAAAAGAACAGCTAAAAAGAGCAGAGCTAATTATCATTCTTCTGGTTTTCATTACATATAAGTAATATATACAGGGTGTCTCAGAATCACAAGTCAATACTAATAAGGTAGGTAGGGGATGGGGTGGAGATGGGAATGAGATAGGACACCTCTGTCCGATCATGCACCCCCGCGGAGATACAGAGGGTGGAAGTTGTATGAATTCGCGGCGCACTATGAGCCGCTTGTTGGTGAGGCGAGCATGCGAGTAGTGGTGTTGTCTCCACTGCGGTATTGGCCTGTGATTTTGGGACACCCTGTATAACTAATATATATAAAACTAACAATACTAGAATCGCACGATTGGGACAATATGCTTTCGAACATATTCATATACATAAATCGAGACAAGATTGTCTCAGCAAGATCGATCCTAACAAGAATGAATTTTACGATAACCTCAAGGCTAACTGCGGTTAGCCCTGGTTAACTAAACCAGTGCTCGGAATTAGTTGCTCATTTCGAGCCGATTCCTGAGGCGACGCCTCCTATTCCCCCACTACCGTTTAACTCAGGAACGTCTCTAAAGAAAAAGAAAGCTAGGACCTTTTATATCATTAGTAATATTTTCCTAAAAAAATAATTTCTGCTTTCGTAATAAATAATTAATCGAAATGTTATTAATATATTATGTAATGTATTATACAATACATATTATATACGTTATAATGTATTATTATAATATATATAATACGTATATAAGAGATTATATACATAAAATATTAATAACATTTCGATTAATTATTTATTACGAAAGCAGAAATTATTTTTTTAGGAAAATATTACTAATGATATAAAAGGTCCTAGCTTTCTTTTTCTTTAGAGACGTTCCTGAGTTAAACGGTAGTGGGGGAATAGGAGGCGTCGCCTCAGGAATCGGTTCGAAATGAGCAACTAATTCCGAGCACTGAACTAAACTAAAATTCTCTTTACATTATAAGTAGAATATATAATCTAAGAATGGCAGCAAATTGATCAGTTCGGACTGATGGCGCACGCGGTTTATCTAAGGCGATAATTAACAAAGAAAAGTATATGTATATATCATGTACATAAAATCGGCGATCTAACATCCTAAATTAAATTAAAGCTTTAACAATTATTTTAAATCTGATTTCATATTAAACGATTTAATTTTAATTAATTGTTTAAAGTTTTTCAAAAATTTCTTTCTATCTTGCTTCTCAATTTAAGAGGAAGTAAAATCGTAATAAATCACAATTGTACTGACGAAGCTTTTGTTCTTTTTCTTTTTTAGACGCACTCTTCAATCGCGAAGTTAACTCCGCTCGGTAACTTCATGTCAACTACCTAAGCTTGTATGTCTTATCGTTGATCCGTACAGAATAATTTTTCGTGGATCAAAACCTCGATCCGACCAGATAGGTTTAGAAAGGTTTGTACATCCGCAGAAGTACGCTCAGTCTCGTCGCCGCCAAGTGAATTTCGCCCGCTGATTCGTCGTTTCCGTCGCCGGAGCAGAGCTGACCGGATGGGAATACGGGCACGCTGGTTTCGTGCAAAACGGATGATACTTACACTGCTGGGCGGGATGCGAGAACACGCAGCCCGGCTTCGTGCAGGACAAACCGAACTTGCACTTGGGATGTTTGTAGGCGCACTTGTCACCAAACTTACATGCCGGGAAGGCACTGCGAAAGGGAAGAGTCAATAAAAATTTAGGAAATTGAATGCTTCCTAGAATGTATTTCGTGTATTTACAGAAAGAAAAGAATTGTTTATTCTGAGATGTAATGAGTCTCTAGGTACGCTACCTGCACATAACAGGCGGATGAAGATACGCGCATTTGTTCCCTAACGTACAATTTGGCCAATATCTACAATTTTCCCTGGATTTGTCTAAAACAACCGTTTTCTCCACCAACAGTTTTTTATCCGGAGCTGAAAAGAGCAGAACAGATATACCTTATGTTGCTATATTTCGCCGTAAACAAAGGCGAAAGAAATTTTGATGCATACGTTTGGCGGCTAACGTCGGCATTAGCGACGCGCTAGACTTCTGTCGTGTAGGGCTCGGAGAGTGAGATCTGTTGTATACAATAGGACTCAATTTTCTCCGTTTACGCGGCACATCGTCAGTCTTATCCACGTTTTCTGTGTTGCAGTTCTCGTTGTTTTCCTCGCCACTTGCCTCCTTCGGACTGGCATCTACGTTATCTTCCGCTTCGTCTGTTATTCTAAATGTACTTATCTCCAAGTCGTCCTGCGCCATCGTCGACATCATCGTCGTTGCCGTCGCCGTCGTCGCCGTTGTTGCTTCATTGTGCGTCGTTAATAATGCAAGCTCGTCCTCCTCGTTCACCTGCGAGCATGAGGAGGAACATCGTGCGTCTAGAATGCGCGCGAGGATTAAAATTCAGAGGAGAGGGGAAAGGAGGGAATACTTTACAGGTGGAAAAAAATTACCTCCATCTCCAGTCGCTCCTCGTCATCCTCAGAGCTGATCTTCTCTTTCATGAGATTGTTGTTGTATCCATTCAGAGTGACTAAGAATTTTTGATTGTCGTCGCTCCTTTGGAACAACGACATCACGACTCCCATATGCTCGTCTGTTACCGGTTGAGGTACATCTACGGATTATGCGATAATAAGCGAGAAATTAAAATTTCGGGAGGAGGGATGAAAGAGTTAGTCTTTGTATCGCAAAAGGATTTGAATTGGAATCTTTGTTTATCTTAAACGTATCTTCACTACGTTTTTTTTAAATATTTATCATAAGCTAAATAATTTATTATATTTCTATCGTTTATTATACTTCTTACAATTTATAAATATTTGAAGCTGTTAGTATAAATGTTATTAGTGGTTCCGTGTAAAGAAAGTTCGATTTGTAGTTGACGAGTCCCAGGTTCTCAAGTCCGATCATCCCATGCCTTTTATAAAATGTTATTTAATTAGAAGAGATTGCGAGTGAAGGAGATACATGAAATGAATGACCCATATCTTAAAATAATAGTGGAAGATCGATAAATAAAGGTTCCAACGAAAGTGTGAAAGTAAGATACGAAATAGGTCCGGTAACTCTTTCAAACTTTGATGCAAAAACACTGGTCTCCGCGGAGATGGGACTTACAAGGTTCGTGCTCGACGTCTTCCACATCCAGATGATCTATCGTATTTAATTCGACTTGAATCTTTTCCATGACCAGTCTCTTACTAGAATTAAAATGTACCGACAAGTTTTGACTTACATCACGAGCCGGGGCAGGCTTAAGACGCTTTAAGACCGGCTTCTTGTCCTAACAAAATTGAGCCTTCGATGAAAAAAACGTACTTTCTTCTCCGACGTTTAACATTTTTTTTTTTTTTTTCGAGAAATGTGTCGCAGACATTTACCATTCTCGGTGTTACAAAGAGTCGTTGCTCGATTTAGAAAATTATTTACAATGTATCAACTTACGAATAGAGACGGTTCCGGATTCTTCTGCTTGACGACCGACTGATTCGCCTCCGCGACCGCTCGCAACAAAAGCGACTGCGTGGCGCGCTTTTGTGCCGGTTGTAACGGTTTCAAAGGTCTCGGTGTAACAATCACTTTGCTCGGCAACCTCGTGTCATCGGTATCCTCGTCTACGTCGCTGGATGTTCCTTTGTCCATCTTATTCAACTGTGACTTTGCGCCCCCGTGTCCCGAGTAGCCGATACTTTGAGTCGCGCTGAACGGAACTTCGTTCGACGTCTTCATACGTCTCCTCTCAGTTCTCGCACCGGCGAAGGCCGCAGATCTGTTCACGGCGACTATGTGCGACTTGACGGGTCCGGTTAGCGACTGTTCGTCATTGTCCACTTCGTCCTCCTCCTCCTCTTTCCCCTCCTTTTCTTCGTTTCTCTCCGCGCCGGGATTCAGAGTTGCTAAAGACTCATCGTCCTCGCTGCTGTGAAGCTGCCTTTGTTTATGCACCGGCCTGAAATTATTTTTCAACGGACCGAGTCTATCTTTGATGTTCTTATTGTTGTTCCCCGCTTGATCCAAGTTCTTCGGGTTGTTCCTATAATCCGCCTCTTGCGACTTCGTGGGCTGTCTCTGGGCTTTACTGTTTGCACCTACGATACCCAGACGGTCCTTAATAGTGCAGACGGATTTTTTTGCAGGCACGTTCGTTTTAGAGCCCGAATTCAGAATCCTTTCCCTGGGCTCGACGTTTCTGCTCAGCCTGTCGTTCTTGCTGTTTTCTATTCGAGTCCTCACGTCGTTGACTTTGCTCGCGATCTCGTGATGACGCGATGAGTCGCCGTCGCGGTTCCGCCTAGAGCTCCGATCGTCCGTCTCGAAGCTTCTACCCTTTCCGCCACGTCCATTATCGTAGCGATGCGGCTTCTCAAACCGCTTCTCCAACGGGCGATAGTAGCCGTTACCCTCCTTCTCCCTGTAGATCTCGAACTTCTTCCGCGGTGAGACTATGCCAAGTCGGTTCTTCACTGACACGACCGACGTAATCCTTGGTTTGTTCACGCAAGACTTGAGCTTCCTCGAAGTCGTATCCGGGGAGGATGACAACGCATTAGCATCCTCTTTTTCCTCCTCGGACGACTTTGGCCGCTTTGCCTCGTTGTTCCGTCTCTCTGTGCTATCGTGACGATTACTTGAAACCTCCAACGTTCTTTTCAGATTTTTATCCGACGCTTCACTCGCTTTCGAATCGCGATAGGTTTCTGTGATCTTCGTAGCGGGAGTCTCAGGCACGGCGATATCCTTCGTGTTTTCGTCGCGCTCGGAAGTCTGCTGCGATTTCCTCGAATAGACAGAGTCCTGATAAGAACCACCAACGTGCGTCGATGATGTTTCATCTATTTTACTTTTATTAGACACACTCTTCACGTTTCTCTCCGTGCTCTTGCTGTGACTTTGTTCCGGATTTGGATTAGGTACAGAAGATTTTATTATCTGTTGCTTCTGCAACTGCGTTAGCAGTTGCTTTTCCCCCTTCGCACTTTTGTCTGGGAATTTCTCGATGGCCGAGGATTGCTCCCCTGTTTGGTCTTCCAGGAACGAAGTCGCGGATATCTTCTTCTTCTTCCTCTCCTCTTCTTGTTTCACCACCACAGTAGGCACAAATTCGCGAGATGATTTCTTCTTAGCCACGGTGACTTTCTGCAATTTCTTTAGCACCTGATCGTGCAGCCAATCAACAAACACAGTTGTGCAGTCTTCCAGGAACAGATTTAGGTCGTCGTGCATCTGTTGACGGGACTTCTTGTTAACTACCATTACCAATATGTAATCAGGCAGTTCCTCGTCGTAACGGACACCCAATTCCATAAGCTTGGCGCGAATAGCGCTCTGAAAAAAAAGGATAAAACTCGTTTAGCGAAAACTGTAGAACGTATCTGTCTTTTACAGAATCTAACTTTTCACAGTTAGAATATAGAAAAAATCAGAACTTGTAAACTTTATCATATAAATCATTAAATGTTTTAATTGCTTTTTTAAAATTAATGCATGAACATTCTTAAGTCCAGCAATTGTTTGCCTGATGTCTGCAAATTCGAATTTACAATGAAGGACAATAGCACTATTATACATTCATACGTTCTTTAACAATGGTATTTAATTCGTCTCATTTAACTCGAGTCAATTCATAAGCCATTGATTTGAGGTTATCCCATAACAAATAAATAATTTATAGATCTAGACACCTCAGTGGCTCTTCAACAAAGTCCACAGTCCAATCTATTATAAAAACATTACTTGCAAAAAATTAAAAGGTGCTATTGGCTTAAAAGGTATAATTTTTTATGACCTTGCAATCCCAGCAAACATCAACTAATAGTAATTACATCAATATTATAATTTCCTACACAGCAATGTAACTATCATGTACAACACATATGTTACACTACACTTGTATCGTTGAGTAGAAAATTACAATTATAATTTAGAATAAATTATAAATATATATACAAAATAATGTTATACTGCACTTGTATCGTTGAGTAGAAAATTATAATTATAACTTATAACAAATTATAAATATATATATATATATATAATTATAATATTGTTGTAAGTATTGATGTAAGTAATTATAATATTGATGTAATTCTAAAAACATTTCTTGCAAAAAACTAAATAGCTCTATTGACTTAAAAGTAATTTTTTATGACCTTGCAATCCCAGCAAACATCAACTAATAGTAACATTACATCAATATTATAATTTCTTACTCAGCAATGTAATCGTGTACAACACATATGTTACACTACACTTGTATCATTGAGTAGAAAATTACAATTATAATTTATAATAAATTATAAATATACATATATAATAAAAAATATATAAAATTATAATATTGTTGTAAGTATCGATGTAAGTAATTATAATATCAATGTAATGCGTAGTTGGTGTTTGCTCAGGCTCGATTTCCATCTGAGTAACCTCATTCGCCTCAAGAAAATGATAAGCAATTGTACACTCGTCAAGGATATTCTCCTATCTCTTTCCAGAGAGAAGACAGAAGTTTCCAATCTAGACTTCTGCGTGTACAGGGATCAACGTTGCATAAATAAACGAGTAAGCTTGGAGCTAAGGTGTGCCCGGATTTCTTGGAGCAACGGGCTTCAGCGTGTGTCCTTTCTGAGGAACTCGATCTCGTAATAACGGGATATCAAACGTCACGTCCGAGTCCTCCATGCAACTGGACGATCGGATGATCCTGGGGCGAAAATCGGACAGCCGTCTGGCGTTCGCCAGGATACGTATTTCACGGTACTCACTCGAAGCTGATTCGTGACCTCGATGCCGCGCGTATCCATGATCGCGGGATGATCGTCACCGGGTTTCCACCGAATCGAATGTGAACCAACGTCGTCGTTGTGATCGTCGTTGTCGTGTCGGCGACCGGCCGAATCGATGAGCCGATACAATCACGAGTCGGCGTATCACGGAACGAAAACATCCTCCGCCATATTGGATGGACGGAACGTTGGATTGGGATATCTCACTGTCATGACTCATGTAACGAGTCTAGATGGGCGAACGACGGTTGAAACGACCGGTTTCGCCAGTTCTGCCAACGGACGACGGCGATTTGTCTTGGACGAAGCAAAATTGGGGATTCACTTGAATTTTGAATTCACTTGAATTAATTTGTTCGGCAATTATATATCAATCCTTTGATTTTCGTGGTATATGGAAAAAATATCAAATTAATGAATTGTATAACCAGAAATTTTACTTCGAACAATTCTGTTACGTTGAACTTATCATTATTGTCATTATATATTTAGTTATATATATATATATACAGGGTGACCCATTTTAACTTCCCCACCGGATTATCTTGAAAGGAATGCACTTTCTGAAAAAAAGTTTCAGATATAAGTTTTAGTATTTTTCCCTGGCTATTGAATGGCGATATTGAATTTGACCTCGATTGTGAATGTGAAGGTCATTTAAAGGTCAAGTTAATTTTTTTAAATGGCATCCCCTATTTTTTATTACATATTCTTGTAGCTGACCTCGAGAGCTTTCCAAAACACTATAATAAAGTATTTTTTCATGAAGTATTTTCCGAGTTATAAAGCTTGAAATAATTTCTTAATTTTACATAAACTGTAAAATATCTCGTAAAATATTTACTTTTCGATGACCTTATCTCAATACTTTTATGCACAGAATAATGAGAGGAATCAATTGGTGTAAAGAAAACACATAGTTGTTTTTAAGAAAAAATATGTAATTGTTAGTTACAAATTGCATATTTTTTCTTAAAAACAACTATGTGTTTTCTTGACACCAATTGGTTCCTCTCATTATTCTGTGCATAAAAGTATTGAGGTAAGGTCATCGAAAAGTAAATATTTTACGAGATATTTTACAGTTTATGTAAAATTATGAAATTATTTCAAGCTTTATAACTCGGAAAATACTTAATAAAAAAATACTTTATTATAGTGTTTTGGAAAGCTCTTGAAGTCAGCTACAAGAATATGTAATAAAAAATAGGGGATGCCATTTAAAAAAATTAACTTGACCTTTAAATGACCTTCACATTCACAATCGAGGTCAAATTCAATATCGCCATTCAATAGCCAGGGAAAAATACTAAAACTTATATCTGAAACTTTTTTTCAGAAAGTGCATTCCTTTCAAGATAATCCGGTGGGGAAGTTAAAATGGGTCACCCTGTATATATATATATATATATATATATATATATATAAAAACACCCTTTATATTAATTTTATATAAAAATTAAATGTTATATATATTATATATAATATTACAATATTATATTATATTAATATATTATATATAAAATATACATATATATATATAATATATAATAAATATATAAAATCTATAAAGATATATTATCAATGTATATTTTTTTCTTATTTGGCATATACATATATTAGATACTCTTCCTGAAATATTGACATAATTAAGAGAATCGTACTAAATTTCCTAATCCATCAGGGTATCGATCATGTATTTTTCACATGAAAAGTTTCACGTGGACTCGACGATTTCAACCAATGAATTTCCCGACGAGTCTAACTCCATTGGTTGAAATCGTTGAGCTCACGTGAAACTTTTCATGTGAAAAATAACATGATCGATACTCAGGAAAACATTTAAATTGGAACTTAGCAATCATGAATAATTAAATGAAAATTAAATTTAAGATATATTAAGAATATCTATATCCACGCTTTCTTAAAATAAAAAATACACACACGATTAATATATGCTGTCAATTAATAATTGCTGTCAATTCAATTATTGAGATATCACGAAGAACTTCACTGTGATTTATTCTTGAACAGATTTACAGATTGTACAGATTTGTCCTCTCTCTTTCGGAAAATATTTAGATTTAGAGTTTTGTGTACATACATAGGATAACCATATTGTACCAGAAAAAAATATATTTATCAGCTTTTTTTTTTTGTAAAATAGGCTCTCTAATTTGTGTTGCGCTTTGTCCGCACGTTTGTTTTTCGAGAAGCCACTTCGCAATGTTCTTCCGCGTATCTATACAATTAACTCTTGCATTTTCAATTTGCTGTTTTTCTCAGCACGTGACCGAAGAGGCGCAATGCGGTCGTAGGTCCGCATACAAATTTACTCATTCCCACGTTTATTTATTAATCGTGGCAGTTAAGCGTTATTATCACTATCAATCCGAGAATTATAATTAACTCAAAATTTTTATCTACTTTGAGATGATTACAATTCGCTTTTTTTATTCGGCTGATTCGTGACAAAAAATATCAATACCTTGGAAATTCTATTTGATTTTCAAAATTTGATGCTCAAAAGTAAATCAATCGCGTTTGACGCTAAAAGAAACGCAACAAAGTCAATCAAAAAAAGTGTGCGCATTTGTAGATAGTGCGTGGTCGCCGTGCTCGTTTCCTTGCCGTTGTTTTGCATACTTTAGTCCGATAAACTCTCGTGTGGTAAAAGAAAACAAATATATCGAAATATATAAAAAGACTGTTGATAATCCGATATAAAGTAAACAACATCATGCATACAATATGGTAACAACGGATCGGAATACTTTTTTAACGACTATATACAAATGTGTTGATTTCTTTACTATGTTAATAGGCATTATATTGTTTATATATATTATGTATAGGCAATATTATTTTACATTCTTCATATTGATAGATTGTGTGCATTTGAACCACGATCTATCTTGTAGTACCTTACACCTTTCTATGTCCGTCTATGAAATACTGCTACATACACTTGTTGTACGTATTGCCATGAGACGCATCCTTTTTTTTACAGTGACCCTTGTAAACATCTATGTTGCTAGGATTATGTCAAGACGCGAATTACTTTTGTTAGACAAGACTAAAATGCTATTTTCACATGTCTGACATGTTACAACCATTCCCGTTTCTTTCCAGATAGAACCAAAGAATGGAATCAGAAAAAAAACATTTTGGAAAGTACTTCTATTGGCAGTGTTCTAGAAAAATCTGCTAAAGAAACCCTTCTTCTTGGTAGTTTTTAAAAAGATCTGATCGATATCCTTAAAAACTCTCTCGGCGGACTGGGCAGCATTAACATAATAATGGATTCCTTGTAGAGCGTAATAGTCGACGAGAGGCGCAGTTTGCGTGTGATATGTAGCCAATCGTTTTTTCAGAGCTTCCTCATTATCGTCAGATCTCTTGACCAAAGGTTCCCCGGTGATCTGCCAAGATAAAGATTACGTTTCAACATTTAATTTTAGTTGGTTTCTATAATTACTCAGTTATGTAATCATTATGATTTGCCTGTGTATTCGTTATTTACGTTAAAAATACGTTGTTACGCGTTATCTCCGGTAGAGATATATTATCAAAATCGTCAAGGGTCAATATGTCGCTAAACTTATCTTCTATTAGCATTTTTTGCAATCATATCAATTTATACCAAAAATACTATATATCACACAAAAGGTCCATCATTTTACTACAGCTTTTTATTACTTACGTCATCCTTCATTGGAATTTTGGGAGGTGCAAACGCCTCGTGATACGATCTACCACTGGCTGGATGTATTAGCCTGCCCGTGATTCTTTTGATCAGTAAATTATCCTCGATACCGAACTCAATAACTGCGTCAAGTTTCGTTTTCCTCTTGTTAAGCATGTCATCGAGCTGTGCAAAAAGAGATTGGTCAGTGATTTCATTATTTATCTAGAACATGTACCAACTTTTTCCAGCTCACCTTCTCTGCTTGAGGCACACTCCTCGGAAAACCATCCAGCAAGAAGCCACGCTTGCACTCGGGTTTTTCCAGGTTGCTCTCGATCATACTGACCACCAAGTCGTCACTGACCAATTTGCCTTCGTCCATTACTTTCTTAATCTGAGCTCCAAGGGCAGAACCAGAGCTGACCTCGGCCCTCAGCATATCGCCCGTGGACAGATGACACACGCAGTATCTGTCCTTGAACAGCGGGGCCTGAAACAACCATCATTTAACTCAATTCATGCAATTAAGCGTTTCTGCAGCATGACTATGAACTTTGTAATCTCTTTGTGTCCTTGATTTTAATTAAAGATTTAATCAACGAAAAGCGATCTGTAATTAAGATACTCAAGGAAACATCTCCAAGACTCTAACAAAGACCTAGTTACAAACGAGAAAAACAAGAAATTTACCCTTGACAGAGAAGATTACATACACAATTCATTCCATCTCATTTTATACTCGGTCCAGGTCGTGCGAGAGCCATCATCGTATTGAAAAGCGGCAAGTAATGGAATTTGAAAAACAAATGAGCGAATTTCCACAAAGAAATACCTGAGTGCCCTTGCCGCTACCGGGTGGCCCCAACAGAACGGCGTTAATTCCGCTCGATGGTGTCTCGAGCTTCTCCTGCGGCACCACGTTCGTTTGCGGCGGCATATTTCACGGTGTCTCGTCAACGGAATGAAAAGCTCACATGGGCACCTCCACGGGAAAACTACTACGTTCGTCAGGGCAGCCGCCGACGACAGCGCGTCACCACGAGCGATGACCGCGCGCAACGGATCGCTGGAACATCCTGGATCCTGCAGAGGTGCGTGCGTAAGCAGATCGGCGGTCGGTGAGTCTGGCTGGCCTTTGACCGAGACGCGGCACGCGCCATCTGCCGACCAACGTGAGAAGCGACTGCGCCGGCTCGTCGATTTGAACTACTGCGGGAAATACCGCGAACAAGATGAAATAACTCGAAGAGATATTTATGCTTGAAAAAAATGTCCCAGTGATTGAACGATTGCTTGATGATTGAAAATGATTAATGCATATTTGTACTCGATGTTTCTAAATTTCTAAAAAAGAAGAATTTTTTGTTAAAAGGTGTGCCAATTTTAAAAATTTAAACGAGCGTACAATTGTTTGAGTTTGTATTACTTGGTAATTGGAACATGATTCGTCTTTTAATTCAACAACTGATACATTTTAATTGATAATTTTATTATTATTATTTCCTACTATTTAATAAATAAAAAATTATATTTTATATAAATGTTAGTTTTGTTAGTAATTATTTATTAACGAAAAACTGATCCGTGTTTCTTATTAGTTCAGTCATTGGAACATTCACCTTATAATATATCAATTATAATTATGATTATACAAAAAATCAGTCAATCAAAAAATAATTAATCAAAATCAATATTTTAATATTATATATTAATATTATACGATCGTTGTTATTGCAATATAATTATATATCCCAGAGTTCAAATATTGTAACACACAGAATTTATAATTATTGAAATATAATGTTGTAATGTTATTACATTTAATATTAACATTATATTTCAACCATTGTAAATTGCTGTAATAATTATGCACGGTGTATGTTATTATAACATATATTAACAAAAAATATTTTAAAGAATATAAATTATTAAATATATGACTATGTTGTAATACACACGAAAATTATTTAAAAATTGATTGAAGAAATATAGTTATCTATTCAGTGTTATTATACATGTCAAAGTGTTATAATTTAAAAAAAAGATAACAAAGATACAACATCTTCCCGCAAAATTTGAAATTTCGTGAAAGAAAAATTGATTCTAAAAAAAATGATATGACAAAAATTCCAGATATGATAAAAATTAAATAGATATTATTATTATATATCTAATAAAATGTATTAATTTAATAAGACGTATTAATGCCAAATTTGTAAGAATTTGATTAGATATATCGATGATCATAGAGCAGTAAGCTTCTCAAACATGCATTTCTTCAGCTGAACGAGCTAAAAATTCACAAAGCGGCGGGGTTTGTCAAGAATGACGAGAGAACTGAAACTCTTGCTGCAGATTCCGTTTTCAAATTCTTGCGTTTAATGTTCCCGTTTAGTATTGCAGATACTCATACAAGTTTTGACAACTGATTGTACGCAAAGTTCTCGGGCGAGTTGAAAGAAAACTCCTGCAACAGGCTCGAACGCATAGAAAGTCGCGGTGTTTCATTCCCCTCTTCGAAGACGATGGAGACGAAGACGGGTGATTGAAAGTATTTAAAATGTGGTCGTTTCTCGCTGCTCGGTAAACGATAATTTACGCCTGTCCGTTCGTACACGCAAACTTATCCAACCGAATTCGCTTACACAGAATTCGATATAAATAGACATTGATTCCGAGC